>JACJUY010003468.1:5995-85773 GCA_014220935.1 Platorchestia sp. MABIK
GGGTCGAAAATTCAGGATTTTTGGTCCCCTTCCCCCCCCCTGGGGGAGGGGGATCTAGTGTCCGTAGCGCCATAAAATTTTAGGACCGAATAGTCCACCACCTAAGGGTCCTTTTCCAACAACAAAACGAAAAAAGCTCACCGGACCGACAGGGGCCTGGCAGGGGCCTAGGTTGACCTCCTTAAGGTACCCTTGGGTTGAGTAGCATCTTGTTATGTGATGGAATTGGGAGTGTCCATGATTTATGTTAGTAGGGTAATTGCCTAAATGTTTTTAATTAACATGTTGCTCCAGGCTAGACCATCTACCTTCATAATAGCTAAGTGCTATTCTCAGTGATCATTCTGTAGATTCCACTAACCCTGAATGATTGTTTACCTCACCCACAAAAAGCGTATTAGTACTCTCAATTTAATTCAAATATATCAAAATTTTCTACTATTCTACTTAGGAATATCTTAGATAAGTTCCTTATTTGTTGACAGAAGTGCACTGACCATCTGCATTATGGACCTGAGTCCTGAGGCCTGTGAGGAGTATTGTTTACCAGGATTCAAATGGAACTGGAGGAGGAAGCAAATACATAGGTCTTTTCACGTAATGCCAGTAAAAATTGACTTAGAGCAATAATCTTAATTTTTATGTTGGTCAATAAATTTGTGTTCATAAAAATGATTCAATTATCAACTTGCCAGAAGTGCAAAATAAAACTGTTAGGTACAAGGTAGAATTTATGAAGCAGAGATTTGATTAAATGATTAAGTTAATTATTTGGTAGTCATTTTAATAATCCAAAGCTTTTAACTTTTTTTACTTCTCTTTGTTGATTTGCCTCTAGTTTCCTCCTCAAAGATGTGTAGCTATTTTATATGTACATATATCTGTATGAATTGGTTCTACCAGGAGACATGTGAGTTTGTGAGCTAACCCTATGGTAGGTCTTTTTTTTATGGTAAAAAAAAAATGTGTGCTTCCACCCGACCCAGTGGACACTAACCCCGAATTAACAGGCCCTACTGCACACAAATTACCTGGCACCCATCTGGGGCCGGTAACGCTCAAATAATGATAATTAATGACAAGCGGAACATGACTAGCTTAGGGGCTCACTTGAAGATTTAGAAAATTATGTTCAGGCGAACACTCTTCAATGTAGCCGGCTATCGAGGACGCAAGAGTACCCGGTAGCAAGGGCCGGTTTGCTGGAGTGCCGCAGAGCACAAAGAAGATGTACCCGCGCTCACAGCTTAGTTCAGTCTGACGTGTCGACTTCTGGCAGACACGCTCGTTAGCTTGCCCGAATCCGTTGCTATGGCTTGGGACTCGTAATCAAGAAGAGCAGACGAACGTTTTAGTGTTTGCATATACGTTTTTTGCCGAAGATGTGAGGAACCCCTGCCATTGCTCCGCTTAGTCGTAAATTACCAGCGTTATTAATTTTTAGGCTGATTAAGAGGATCACAGCCCAAGAACTTTATTGCGGATGGCCTTCAAATCTGCCTTCCAAAGTCCGCAATGGACCTCAGCGTTCGACCAATGGCTAAAATTTTGACAAGGTATTATTTATTTAGGCTAGGACTACTGTTTTTTCATTAACTTTTCTCAGTTGTACTGCTTTTTTAAATAAGACATGGACATTGATTCTCTGTTTTGCTAAGTCCATTTCAAATGGTGCATTCTAGCTTTTTCTCTTGTGGATTAAGAGGCTTAAACTAACTTACAATCTTATCTGTCTGTATTGACTGTACTTTGAATTTTTACCAGTGTCAGCCTGCTTAAATGATTGAATTGCTAATTCTATTTTCTTTGATGCAGGTATTCTAAATCTTTCAATTGGTATTCATGTATAGACCATGGCAGCTTTTGTTGAGGCACAAGCTGGCTTGGAAGGAGATGTGATGGAAGGCTTCCTATGCCCTGTATGCTTGCAAGACCTCACTTCTATAGCTCAACTCCAAGTTCACTTTGAGGAGAGACACTCCTCTGAAGACAAGGCTGTGCTCAACTCACTCAAATGTAAGTCTTGTAAATTGTCCAATTCAACTTTGTCAAGTTGCATATGTTTGAATTTTACTAGGAGTGCTTTGTTAGAACAAGATGTAATATACACTTATTTCGATGAATCTGCAGCCACTGAAAAGTGTTTTGGGTGGCTATTTTTATTAAATAATTTTTTTATTTCATTTTCAGCAATATTTACAAAAGCCAAGAAATTCTTAAATGACTCAGACTTGGAGGATGAAAATGCAAGTGCTGCTCTACTTTCTGACTCAAGAGTTGCTGGTGGAAAGATTTTTAACCAAATATTTTCTAACAATACTGTACCACAAGGGACCCAAAACTACAATGATCCTTGGAACTGGGATGCCAATAATAAAGGTATGTATGGCTTAAAATTCTCAAAGAAAACTGTTGCCTAATAATCTTATATTTTAAACCCATGACTGTCTAGCAAATTTATTCATTCTGGTGCAAATATTGTACTATGGCTCATTTAGATTTTTGTTTGATATGAGAAGTCATTCATTGGCAATAGATAAATAGCACTAGTATTCAAAATTTATTGGAGTTTTTTCTTTATTCATTAGATTAGTTTTACTGATACTGCTGCTCTGAATCTTCATCATTTTCCAGGTCCACGAAGGTCTCACACAACTTTTTTCAAGAATGCCCGCAGCGATCGTATTGATACTTATGTCGCCGAAACTAATAAACTTCTTCTGAGGTTGGACAAACTTCTTACTGACATTCCATCTGATTCTGTCAAAAGAAAAGGTAATTTAATTGTATTAAGTTTTTTATGCTGTAGTTACATTTCTACTTTCAAATTCTTTTCAATTTTAAGATGTCTAAATGATTTTATTTTATGGAAAATTTGGTGATTTTACAGGTATTAGATAATAGATTTAGTTGCGAATTGCTGTTTGATAATAAGTTTTATTTGGGGGAGATTAAAATAATTTTGTGTGCTTCTATATTGAGTATCAGATGACATATTTCTCTAATTCTAAATTATTTTTTGAATTCTAACCCTTATTGTGGATGCTGAACACTGAGCTGTCAGTTGCAAGGGTTTTTGACAATAATTTGGTATCTTTCAGTGTTTAGTTGTTGAATTTTTTCTATGTTTAATCTCAAGTTGGTTAGATTATGCAAGATGAATAGTTAACTTTGATGTTTAGTTGGACTGTCAATTCTGTGTAAAAACTAAGAAAATTGAATTGAAAATTTCTGACTTTTGAAAAACGAGGTAGTTAATTATCCAAATTAATGTAGAGGCAAACCATTTTTCTAATCTCACTAGCTAGGGGGATGATTGAAAATATGAAGCTTAGAAAATTGAATTATGAGGTTTTGATGGATAACAAACAAGTACTAAGATTTTCAATTCAAATGAAAGTTTGAGATTTGTAATTTAGCCCAGGAACGTGAGCTTGTGCCCTGGGTAGACGATGCTTGCGTGCCACTGTGTCCTGACTGCGGTCGTGCCTTTAATGCCCTGGCTCGCCGTCGCCACCACTGCCGCCTCTGTGGTGCCATCATGTGCCACAACTGCTCTCTTTTCCTCTCCATGTCTTTTGCAAGTGAGGCAAACTTGCATGCTAGAGAGTTAATCCTTTTTGATTGTAGTACAAGGTAACCAAGAAAGTTCTGTCCACAAGGTAACTAAAAAGGTTCTGTCCGTTTTTTGATTAGCTATTGAATGAAGTTGAAATATATGCGCAATGCATGTAGCAATTGTTTTCAGATTTGGATTGTTAAAAGTAGGGACATCAAGCGTAATAAAAACACGCGCACCGTGCTTGGCCATTAGTCATACCAGCCGGACAGCAGTGGAGAACGATGGTAGTGTCTACAGATCTCATTCGGGGCTGTTTGCTATACGACTTCAAAGTGGGCTTATCAGCAGCTGCATCAAGTTGCCGCATATGTCAAGCGTTTGGGGATAGTGCTGTGAATGAAGGTCCTGCAAGTTGTTGGTTTCAAAAATTCAAGTCGGGAGATTTGTCCCTCCAAAATGAGCTTCGCAGTGGATGACTACAGGTCTTGAATGACGAGGTCCTGAATGCGGCCATTAAACAGGACGTGTCTAACGTGTCGTAAACTTGCAAGACAATTCAACGTTTCCAGTAAAACAGTTAGGCTTTACCTGTACCGCCTAGGTAAGGCGTATAAACTGAGCAAGTGGGTTCTGCACACGCTGTTGGAGGTTCACAAGAGACAACGAGTGGCAGTCTGCATATTGTCGTTTTCTTGCCACCGTACCGCATCCTTATTCAATCGAGTGCTTACCAGTGATGAATAGTAGGTTCTGTACAAAACTCCCAAGATATTCCCAAAACTCCCAGATATTCATTGTCACCTCAGAATGCTGTCCCTCACACCGCAAGACTGCCTATGCTCCTACACAAGATTATGCTATGTGTCTGGTGGACAGGTCAACCAGTGGTTCATTATGAGCTGCTACGGTCAAACCAAACGGTCACTGGAGGCCTATACTCACGGGAATTGGAATGTCTGTAACAGGCATTGTACCAGAAGGAGCCAGCACTGGTGAATCGCAAAGGTGTGCTTTTCCTCCTTGACGTCAAGCCGCATGTCGCGCGAGTGGTCAGGGATACCACACAGTAACCTTATTCACCTGACCTTGCGCCATCATATTAACACCTCTTCCACTCTCTGGATAATCATCTTTGTGGGAAATACTTCACCAAAATACCTGACTTGTGCCAAGCCCTTATGAACTCCTATGCGTTCAAAACCTCCGAGTTTTACCGTAAGGGGATTAGATAGCTGGGGACACGTTGGCAGAAGGTGCTGGATGCCGATGTTGATTATTTTGAAGACCAAATATAAGTTACACATACTTTGAAGTGTTTTCTTTTTTCCCTGAAGAACTGACAGAACTTTTTTGGTTACCTTATACGAGCAAAGGTATCCCTGTTGGAGTGTGCATTTTTAGATGTAGTATTTCAGAATTTTTTGATAACAGCCATAATCTGAAAATCTAAAGAATGGAAAACTGTGTAGCCATGTTAGTTTTTTTTTTCAATCCTGATTTCTTTCTCTTTCATTCTTATGTAGAGATGAGTGAACTGTCACTTGTCATTGAAGAAACTTGTTATTGCAAAGTAGCAAGAACTCCCTAAAGAACATCTAAAAAGAATTGACATCACCATCCCAAAGATTGAGGGTTAAAACCACATCCTTAATGCCATAGCTCTGTGTGAAATACTCAAACTTATTCCTGTTTGGCTTGGTGTAACTTTTTTTTAGACAAAACTTATATCATTTTCTGCATATATTTAGGCATAAATTTCCATGAAATTTGCTGTGTACATTGTATATCTTTATAGAAAAAAAGCAATGTAGCTTTGGCTCAATTATAGAATAAATTTAACCTTTTATATGAGATGATGTTCTTAACATAATTTAAATCTAATCAAGTTTTCCAGAAGAAATTTTTTCTGTTAATATTTGGTATTAATACAAGGTAAAAGCATGAGCCACAGAAAACTGTTATGTGAACAATCCTGCCTGCGCTAAAAATAAACTGAGTTGGTCATCTCAGGCCTCATTTAGCCCACAGGCACTGAAGACCAAGTTTTGAAAAACATATCAAAAAACTAACGGAAATGGATTTAAGACTTCTAAAGTATTTGGAGTCAGTTTAAAAATTGTGACTTTCACATCTAGTATTCAAAGGAATTGGCCTCAGAATTCTGACTCTACCTAAAACCTATGACTGTGCCACTCACGTTGTTTGCCTAGTTGGGTATCATTTTAAAGTCATTATTTCATTGCTGAGCTACTGTTCGTGCTCACAGAGCAGCTGGTTGCACCGGTGCACGTCGCCACTTCAATGGGCGGGGGCGCACCTGCGCAGGGCAGCTCATCTCCTGGGCGGCCCAGCAAGGGAAACAAAGAAGAAGGAAGTGGATTTGGCCTGCGGAGGTCGGGATCGCAGAGCAGCCTCAACTCCCTGGCGTCCTTCATGGACCAGCTGACAGGGGAGCAGCACCTTCGTGTGTGCCGCCACTGCTACCAGGTGTGCCTGTGTGTTCGTGTCTGCTGCTTCCGGTACTTGAACTTGAAACTTGAAATTGAGGGTCAAACGTGTCGGGGCCTGTGTAACGGCCTACAATTCCCTCCTCAATACTCACACAAACAAAAGTTCAGCACCAGTAAACGAGGTAAAGGGAACACTGGCCGATGTGGAGTCGTAAAATAAGGCTTCTATAAACTGTGCAAGTGGAATGCTTTTGATGGTTATGTATGGTTTTTCATTACTGAAACATAGAATTCATCTGATTAAATTTTTAAAGCATCCCTTCTTAATGCATTTTCGTGCGAATTCGGAGTACTCGCAGTACAATTTCTTGATGTTCATCATCCTGCCAAATTATTTCATGACAATGCATCTTTTGAATTCACATCGAATTTAGGAGGGTTGAAGACCAATTCCACCATCTTAAGCTTGTACATAGTGCTACCTCGTTGGTTACACTCGCGAGAATATTCTTAGTCTGAACTCTCAAATGATTCATTTGTCTTTTGTAGACGTGTTCAGGGAGAGAGTTGATATTGCACAATTTCAATTGTTTTAATTTTGAACATGTTTGTCTCTTGTAATTGTTGCTGAAATTTTTGTTTTCCGAGTCCACGATTATGATCATTGGAACTCACTAAACGAGCTATCGTTATGATTACCTTTTTGATCGTCACTGCGCAGCGTGTGAGCGCGCGCGACCGAGCCGTGCGGCAGCGGCACTTCCAGCCGCTCCTCTCCCTGCTGTATAACAAGCTGATGACCGACCGGGCTGCCCTCGAGCGCCTCCTGCCTCAGTACCACGCCATGACTAGCTCACTCTGGTCAGTACGCAACACGTTCGTCGCGATGGGAGCTGCTGATGTACGCGGAAAGAATTTTCATAATGCTGCTGACCGACCGGTAGTCTCAAACTCAATTCTCATAAATAATTGATCAAAGCTAAGTGAAGACACGATCCAGTTAATTAATGTTTGCGATTTTCAAAATTACTGCTACTGACTTTGCATTTGAGTTGAAAATTGAACTTCAGTTAAACCCATCGCAGCCTACGTGTTAATGTGCTCCATCTTGAAGTTTCGCGATCTCGGCTCGATGTTGTCTGTGTGTGGGATGTGGGGAGTAATATTTCTTCACGAAAGTTTCTGGCAAGGTATGTGACTGCTTTGAAAATTCTACATCTATTCAAGGATATCATTTTTCCCCTCGACTATGCTAGCAGCGCCAATGGCTTTGAAATGGAATTAATATAAATTCTGAGCAAACATTAAACAGTAGGGGTTAAACTGGGGTGTCATCTTGCATAACGCCCTTTCATACTTGAAACTGCACTGGTTGATGAGTTTATAGCTGTAAATTAAGGCGTCTTGCTGGCTGTTGAAACGTCGCTTGTGAAATTCTTGCTGCGTGGTACAAGGTTGGGTCTCTGTTGTAGTGAAATGATCAGTGAGGCTAGAAGCTGGCAATAATTTTTTTAATGTGTTTTTTTTAAGTAATGCTACTTTATGATTTGAGGATAGTCAGATGTTTGTAGGTGCGGAATGTGGCAAACCTTAAACCTAAACTGAGACTAAGTGTGGAAAAATATTTTACTGTGTGCTTTTCTCCATTGTTAGAGAGTTCTGAAGTGTACGTACTTTTTAAAAATATATATGGAGGAGCTGAAAAATAGTGAGTTTTCCATTATGACTGTCATAGGGGAGTTAGGCAGCTAAATGCTGCATTGGTGGTGTGCAGGAGTGGGGAGAGCTTGCATAAGCTGAGCGACGCGGGCGAGCTGCGCATGAAGCTGCTGCGGCTCGGTGACAGCATCAACGCCACCGCCCAAAAAATAAAAACTCTTGGCCCTGTAGAGGAGCCACCGCAGGAGGGCAACGTGGAGCGTGAGTCTGGCATGTAACTCATCCCTTTGTGCTTCTAATTATTTATGTCACAATGCGCGAATCAACTCAGCACTGTAAGATCTTTTTTTAACATTTGTTGCTGTGTGTTGGAAAGATTAGGCTGGCTCAATTTACCCTACAAGAACCAAATTGTTTTTTCGTGAACGAAAAATAACGATTACATGGTGTGAAGCTTGAATGAAACATCTGGAGTATTAAGTCATTATAGGCTATTCCCAGATGTAAACGCACTGCCTGGTCTGACCGTTTGTCGCTCAATGATAAATAAAATGCAGGCATTATTTCAACAATTTTTCACAGGTTTGGTAGTGAAAAATTTAAAGAGAAAAATATGGTGATATTAGGTGCGATCAGTGCCACTGGTAGTCAGTACTGCACTTGCTCTCTTCGAATCAACAAACATGAATAAGCCTGCTTGAAAAATCTATAAAACCTTGTCATCCTCAAACAAGGTTTGTACCAGGCTGGGGAAAAAAATGGCAAAAAAAAGTATCTCAAATGATGGTCAGGAGACTAAGGACTGTGCTAAGAGCAATTGCTGAGTGGAAAAAGAGAATCAACTGCCGTCATTCAATGGTTATGGTAACAGCTAAAATTTTGAATACTCACGACAGGCGCTCTTTGAATTAATTATTGAAAGCAAACTTAGGAAAAAGTTTTCTGCAGTTGATTGACAAGCGCAACGAAGGTCCCAAGGTAATTTATGCTCGCACCGTTTGCTTATACCTGAAGAAATATGGTGAAATGTTACGCCGTCACCAAGAAACCTAGAGTCAATAAAGTAAATCGAAAGGAACAGCTCCAATTTACAATAGACCACAAAGACTGGTGTGAAGAGCAATGGAAACACGTCTTGTGGTCAAACGAATCTAGGTTCGCTTAGTTCCAGAAAGATGGCAGTTCTGAAGAAACGCTTTGGATTCGTCATGCATCGTTTTGATGGTACAGGCTTGACTGGTCTCATTTAGTGTAAGATTAGCTTAAGGAACACTAAGGATCATTTACTCGTATCAAATAGCTTCCGCATTCTCGTGATTCTAACTCTGTCGAAAACTTGTGGGATCGACCTGAGAGGGTGCTGCGAGCCCCAACATTCTCCCTTTTTTGATGAAAGATTTTTCTCTATGTTTGCTTGGACTTTGGACAAATATTCAATGAGATTGTTCAAATAATCTCGTGAAATTTGTGTTTCATAGAGTAAAAGCTGCCATTAGTGTGAAAGTAAATAAATTATTAAGCGCGATTATTTTATCGCAAATTCATTTCTCCTGGGTACGACTAACTTTTCGGCCTGGTAATGGAGTATGAGGATGACCATCAGGACTGTTAGTGTATTTCAGTAATGGCGATGATCGTTTTAGGTTGATGAATGAACAACCAGATTTCAATGCGTTTACTCTGTATCAGGTGATGAATTACTAAGGGATTGTTTGAATTCTTTTCTTTGATTTGTTTGTGAGACCGTCTGTTATATTTTGATAACTCTGTAAAAAATTCTCACCTTCCATTACATATGTATAAAATTTTGCACATGCATCTACTCAGAGACGCCTTCATTGGGTCCGAGACAGGAGCTGCTGCAGAAGCGCATCTACCAAAGCTCTGCTGCCTTCCTCAAGACCAACGTCCTGGGTCTGGACAAGCTACCTACCGCCGAGGAGCTGATGCAGCTGCAGGCTGAGAGGAGGTGAGCCATTGTGTCTCTGAATTTATGGTGGCCAGTCAATGTAGAGACCGTATTGGAACATGTGTGTCCTAAACCTGGTTATTAGTGATGTTGCTAGAGCAGGGCTTGAGGCGTACGTTTCTTCATTTCAGTCTGTTTGTGTGGGAGCGGTCTAAGCATTTATGAGTGCCAGTTACAGTAAATGCATGCCCTGAGTAAGTGTTTTTTTTTCTCTGATTTATGTTATGGGTTACTTTTGGTCCTAAAAATACTGATTAGACTAGACATCATCGACTAGCGACTAAGATTTTAAAATATGATTACTGTATGGGTTAAGTTCAAATTTGTAAATTCTAGTTTCAGTGTGTAACTAATGATGCCTTATTAATCAGTTCACTACTTGGTAGAGTATTGAGTATCGTTATTTCGTTACCAGCCTGCAGTGGGGGGGGTCAAGAAAACCACCCCTGCTGACTCGGCAGCTTGTGAGAGGCAACAATGGGACCTGACAAGGGATCTGAGAACCTTTTTTGTGTGTTTTTACTTCCCACAAATTGATGAGAACCAGGATTTTCTCATGGGATCATCTATAACTAGAGCGCTCATGCCATCTTATTTATAGATATGGTACGTTCTGTTGAAAGTTGTCTGTTTTAAATAATGTCAATGATTCTATGAGAAAAGAATTTGCAGTAGCGTTGATTAGGTCATATACGATGTCTCTGCTCCCGACGATCTGCAGAACTCAGTTTCATGATTTTTGTATGTGTAATGTATAGATGTTTGAGGTGTGGTACCTTCTGTTAAATTTTGTTTTCATTGTGGATTCATTTAATGCAGCAACATAGAAAAATTTAACCAAGTTGGCTTTAACATTGCCCTGCTCAATGTTCCTTCAAATTTGTCTCCGGTGCTGAGGTTAGGTGCTCAACAGAATGGATTAGACTAAACGATAGTCACAGCACAGTTTTGTATTCTGAATTGTTTCTCTTCAAAATGAACTTGGAGGTTTTGAATGAGGATCTTGCAAGCACTTGCAGCACAGGAAGCCTGTCATCATCTCGTGTCCCATGCGTACTTATATTTCAACAACGGCCGTCATGCTCGGTGTGTGCAGGGAGGTCGCAGCGCGCCGCCTGGCCGAGGAGCGCAAAGCTGAGGAACTCGCCGAGCTGAGGGCAGAGCAGGCCCTGCTGAAGCGCAGGCAGCGTGACGCCGAGCCTTCCAGTTTCAGGTGATTGTGGCTCTCTTTTGCAAGCGCAGCATTGTCTTCCCCGTCGCAATTATCAAAGTGTCAGTTTTGATGAACAGCAGCTCCTGTCGTAATTGCGTGTGTAACCATGCCATACTTTTTCATGTCGACTGTCAGTTTGAAGCGGTTTCCATTTCTAAAAGTTTACTAGTTTGAGGGGACCTCCTATCGTGGACCTTACCTTATTTTTCAAATTTCCCTATCTGCATTTCTATCGTAACAAGGGAGACGAAAATGCATACAGATATGTAAAATTGAATTCCAAATATATTTTTTTCATAGAAATTTTCGATTTTCGTAATAGAAAACAAGTGATTGCACGAACATATTAAATAAATGCATACACTTGCACAAATCCCTACTTCTTCTAGAATTTTCAACGTAGAAGCTTGATTTTGGTCTCATTTGATGCGGAAAGACTGTGGCAGCTGGAAAATGAAAGGCTATTTTAAATTTCGAATTAGAAATAAATTTATTGATACATTAACCTAAAAAATTTCCCAATTTTCTTAATTTTGCCGAATTTTTCAAGTTTCAGTATCTGCATTTCTATTGCAAGAAACAAAAATGCATACCGATTAATAAAATTGAATTCTGAACACATTTACAACTATGAAGTTTATTGATTTTCACAGTAGAAAAAAATTATTTAGCGAACATACATACGAGGGGGCTTCAAAAAGTTCGTGGAAAAGGACAGTTTGAAAAAACGGTCAAAGTCGTAATGTTTATTTTTAAACATATGCTCCATCTAGGTCAATACATTTCTGCAAACGCTGATCCCAGCCTTTAAGTCATCTGTGTAAAACTGAGAGTCATGCGATTTGAACCATGTCATGGCAGCTCTTTTTACTGCTTCAACTGATGGAAACTGGGTAACTTTCAATGACTTTTTCAGGTTTGGAAATGAAAAAAAG
Organism: Platorchestia sp. MABIK; assembly: GCA_014220935.1. NCBI lineage: Eukaryota > Metazoa > Arthropoda > Malacostraca > Amphipoda > Talitridae > Platorchestia > Platorchestia sp. MABIK. Next base: position 17,784 of record JACJUY010003468.1, read on the forward strand.
TCGAATGGGGCTAAGTCGGGGCTATAAGGTGGATATCGAATGATTTCACATCGACGCACAGCTCTTGTCTGCCGAGCGCCATGAGCGGGTGCATTGTGGTGGAAGAGGACGCGCTATGCAGCTTCCCAGGGTGTTTTTCTGCGATTTTCTTGGACAATTTTCTCAAAATCTCTTCATAATAAACAGCTGTAATAGTTTTCTTGTTCTTTAGGAAATCAACTATCAAGATCCCCTCTGCATCTCAGAAGACAGTGGCCATAACCTTTCCTCTTTAACGCTCAGATTTTGCTTTGACTGGCCCACTTCCACCCCTGGGCAGCCACTGCTTCGATTGAGTTTTGTTCTCTGGATCGTCTGGATCGTAAGAGGTCTCCTTGAATTAAATTCTAACTCTAATTTCCACTTTTGTAGGCTCTTTTCTCAACGTAGTTGAAAGTAGTAACAGCTCCATATTTTAGTTTGCGGACGGGTAATTTTTTACTGTGAGCCAAACAATTGCAATATCTTCCCAATTTTTTAATTTCGTGTTTTAGTTCAGTCAGAGTCGTACAAGAAGTATCGAGAAGAGAAGAACGAAGTCAAGTAATCATATACGGATGGAAAATTGATGAATGTGTTTTCTGATGTCGATCGCTTTCGTATTGGGGAAGGCATAGATATTCAAAAATGTTCGAGAATTTAATGATTATTTTTCCCAGCAGAAGCTCTCGCGATCGCGTTTCTAACGCATCCTCATCTTCATCGTCGCCACGCTCGGGCGTCGCGCCACCGAGCCAGTCCCGCCAGGGCAGCGGGAGTGTGGGGGAGGAGGGCTGGGGAGGCGACAGCGAGGCGCACGTGGTCACAGCAACGGACGACCCTGTGGTGCAGCAGATGAACATCATCCGTAACTACATCAAGCAGGCAAGGTCTGTGAGAGCCCTGTGGCATTTGCTTATGCTAATCTAACTCTAAATTTTTCGAAAGATGTCTCTATTTAACTACTCAAAAAGGATTCCTATCTCTTCATCAGCTTCGAGTTTCGCACTGAGCTGGATTGATGATATGACAAAGAAAAATGTAAAAGTTGACTTTTGCATTACTTGCTGCATGGTTTGTGTAGACGCTGCAGTTCGCAGTTATGATGCTAAATTTCTGTTTGGTTTTATTTGTTAGATATTGCTGCTGTTAAGGCTATTTTAAGTCACGAGTCACTGGAGCGTATTTCATGGCATATTTTCCTGTTAGCGTATAGTTGGAAAATACAATAATAGAAGTTTTTTGATGTTTATTATCTGTAACGCAGCTCATCATTAAATTTACAAACATAAGGAGTTAATCCTGGATAAATTTGCTTATGATCTGGCAAAATGCGAAGTACGTCGGAAATAAAAAAGTACATGAATATTCCACTGTAATAAATCAAGAGTTTTTTCTGTGAAATGGTGCGATTGGTAAAGTGAGATGAGTGGATTAGACCTTGCTGTGTATTCTGAATTGACGGCACTTGAGTTAAGTGCCACTTGACGGCATGGCGGCACTGCGCGTCTCAATTTTATTTTTAAGACAAATTAGTATTTTAATGTGTTAACTATTGTCAATCTATAGAAATATCATATATAGGTAAACGGTTTCTTAACTTCAATTTGTTCTCAACAAAATGACATTTCCTGTCCCGAGAGCTTATGAACTTTACCATAGAAAAGATAAGAATTGTTGTAGCTGCAAATAACTCGTTAGCTCCGTGTCGAGGATTGCAGATATTGTGTTGTAGCATTGGTTCTTTGCTCGGAAACTATCATACATTCTGTGAATCCAGAATAAATTTTTTCGAATATATTGTAGATGTAGAAAATGATGTTGAAAGGTGATGGGATTTGAAAGTAGCTATGCGTTAGGTATTTCTGAATAAAATTTTTTTTCTGATTAAAAATTCTCTATCAGAGTCGATTAGGAATTATCTAGCTCACGTTATCTCTTGATCCAAGTTGCAGTGATTTTTGCCTGCTAATGTTGAAATCTGAACGTGTACACAGAGAGGCGTGCCGTTACGAAGAGGTCAACACGCTGGAGAAAAATTTGAAGGAGTTAAAGGCGGAATATCGTCGCATCACCGCCAACATTTAACCGCAGTCTACATTCTTAGTCGTGCTTATGTTTAATGTAACCGTTGCATTCCGTTCCTTGCTGCAACTGCTGCCATAGTGAGTTTATGATTACCATGATCTGAGTATGTGCTTTACCTGAAGCTGTAAGATGTGTTGTTATTGCTATAGCGTGTGGTTTTATATACCACACGGCCAGTCATTGTCTGAAAGTGATACTCAGCCCCTCAGTCTACAACTTCAACTTCCGAGGTTCGACTTCCTGCTTCTTTGTCCATCCCCAGCGAGGCTATAGCTATAGTGCTCGCAGTTCCATGTTGACCTGAGAGGGGGGTGTGTGAGTTGCTGGCATCATTTACATTCAGCTCAAGGAGACACAACTGTTATATCTATGGGAATTAGCACTCACAGGAGGAAAATGTTTGGTGTTGAGCTGAGAATTAGGTAGGCCTTCTTTTTGATGAAATCGAACAAGTTTCTTGTTTTCTTACGCATCAGCTTTTTCTTTTTTGGTTCACTGTTGTCCTGTTTTTCAGCTCTTTTTACTTCATGTGCTTCTACCGTGTTTCATATATTTGTTTATCTACGAACTGTTTCTATGCTCGGGGGATTTTGTGTGGGAACACACCTTGTGCATAGAGCACACATTCCCTTAACTCCTCACTAAATGGTGCCTTCATCTTTCTTCTGTTTGAAACACCTTTGTTGTGGTTAGAGAGGCTTAAACTAACTTATATATGTATAATTATAATTACTAACTAACTTAGTCAGTTCTTCACTGGCTTCATTTGTAAAACTTATGTTCCAGTAAAGTAGACGAGTTACACAGAGGGTTAAGAGAGGAGTGTGATGATTGCGGATTACGTATATCTATCTATACGACGTCCAGTTCTATCTAGGTTACCCCTGGCTTGTTCCTATCTCAAACCTCAGTGAAATAGTAAAATGATCATTGTTGATCTCTCACAAACTTCATAAGGCCGACCTGTGATAAGTACTCTTCTATATTATTTGTGATTAATATTAGGTGCTTTATAATATGGTGGTCACAAAAGCGAAGTATAAGTGAATGTATGAATTGTGAATATTCTGTTCTGAAGTTTTTATAGTTGATTGTGTGGACTCAGCGCTCTAATGTGTGCGTACACCACAGCTAAGCTCACAGCATTTGAGTGACGGACTTGAGCATTCCTACCGTTTGACTTCGTAAGTTTATATTTACGTCGCTACTCGCATTTCTGCTAGACCTCTGATGTGCTGCACTTCGTGGTTCCTCTTAGAGACACGGAAGCTATAAAGGGATCTAGTTTCTCTTTCGTAGAATGAAATTTGAGGTGAGATTTTATGTGTATCATATTTAAGCGGTTATTTTCAATTAGCACGTGTAAACCCATTTTGAAATAAATTTTTTCTGAAATGTGGGCAATTGGCAAGTTCTCAAAACCTCTATAAAAAATGCACTGTACTTTGGCTGAACAGACTCATGTCATCCCTATAAGCCTGCATTTCTAATAAATTTTCGCAGCAATTTTGAGTGACACAACTGCAGGACCGATCAAGCAGGAATTTTCGGTGCTTAACTCTACTGCACGCAGTCTTTGTAGTAATGCACATTAGGTAATCTTTTCTGCTCTTCTGTTGGCCAGTAATCATTTGAGCAGTTTGTTTAATTCTCCTAAACGTAGGATTTTCATCTGTGTGGGAACTTGAATGTTCTCTCTCGGTAGCGGAGTTATGGGCGGTACTGTGGATGCAGCTGATCTATGGCGTGTTGAAATTCTGAAAATTCTTACCAAAATGAAGGAAAAGTTGTATTTTCTGTTAAATAAATTGCAGTTTACTAGAGAAACGCAAACGCTGCTTGTATTTTTGTTTTTCAGACTCGTAATTTAGGTTGTTTACTCACAATGTAAAATCTTGCAAGATTTTCTGGAACTTAATTACGTTAAGAAAGCTTTCACTGGTATTTTCGTATTTGAAATATTTGCCAGTGTCAGAGCAGTGCTTAACTTAGATTGTGTCTTTTGTTTCAAATTAGAAGGAAAACTTGACTTAACGCATTACATGCAAGAATTTGATGGAAAGTAACATTCGGAACTGAGGTGTCATTACAAAGTTGAGGCTTGACGAAGGAAACGCCAGATAACACTCATGACTTTCTCTCCGTACGTTTTACAGTTGCTGAGTTGTGATTGCTTTCACTATAATAGCCCGTTGTATAGATACATAATTTTATTATATGTTTTGTAGGATACCAAAAAAGTTGAGGCCTCGGCGTTTTTGAGTCGCTTAACGAAAAGTGCAGACTTATGCGATATTTAAGCTTGCAGTCGCTGCATTGCTTTTTCGCTTGTGTGCAGCGTCTTGAATAAGTTACTATTCCATCTGTTGCTATTTATTGTTTATACATTGATGTGTCCTTTGATTGTTGTTGTCACTTAGTAAACTGGTTACCTATGAGTTGGTGTTACTTCGTATTCATTTAATTTGTATAATGTATTTTGTGAGAATCTTGTAGTCACAGATATTAAATTATTCCTATTTATTATACTGTTTTTTTTCGATTTGTTGTCGTGGAATATCCTCATCTCATCTTCATTTCTGGCATCTGAGACGCATCATTTCCTCATATTTTCATGTTGATTTCTAGTATCTGATACGCATCATTTTCTTGCGCATAATATTTGTTGGCATTTCACAAATTAAAATCTATCCCCACACCTAAGCGGCGTTATTATTTCGGTGCTGGGAGGGCCACGAGTCAAACTTTCGACGTCCTCAGTATTGGGGATACTGGAGCGTTACTTTTTTATTTTCTAGCTTTTCCTAATTGTCTAGCTTTTCCTAATTTTGATGGTGCGGTGACGCGTGATATACACGTCAAGCATTGGAGATTCTGTTGCAAGACAACTGCGTCTTGACCACAAATTGTGGACTAAGTCGCCAGCGGGCGCAAGAGCATTCATTGTCTATAGCGACAACGGGGTTATCACTCTTGACAATTATTTGGGTTTCTATTTCGCGGTTGTTCACCGTTTTTTGTATTTTTCGCAATGCCACAATAGTTCTCAGGAAATTTTTAATGGTTACTCATAACCATCCTCTAAAAGTAAATTATTGGGGGAATAAAAACCGTTCACTTCAGTTACTATGAGGTTTCTTCAAGTATCGCAGATGTGTTATTGAAATTAAACTATCATTGTGAGGTAAAAATGACGCTGCCACGGAGGTGAAGTCTCATCGCGCAAGTTGGGGGCTGCACGGCGGTCAGTGGAGGTGGCTGGAGGTCCGAGCGGCGGTGGCTGCGCAGTGTAGGTTAATTAAAGCCCATGGGAGATCTGGCCTGTATCGCTGAGCAACAAGTGATCAAGCAGGTAGTATTAGGTGATCAAATCAAATAATAAAGTCGTTAACAGTGTAATAATAGCGTTATATGTACAGTATGTATAATTAAGGGCTGTAGCAGGATATTTTTATTTCGTCAGGCTCAACATGGTGGTAGGATACGAGTATAATAAGAAGGTTATAAGGTGGAAATGGAAGAGAGGACTTGTATTGACAGGCTCACAGGAACCTGAAGCTATGAGTATAAGAGTACTCCTCTCTCCCACTCCACTTGTCTCACGTTGCTTTGCTAGGCGAGAAGCCCTTCACCGACTCTGCAATGTTTGCAGGAAACTATTAAATGATTTAAACTATTGAACAAATGACACTCGAGTGCAGTTAATTTTGAACTGTTCTGAAGAAGACAGCCCGAGCTAAAGGTTAGGTAGGCTTTCTTTTTGTTAAAATAATATAGGTTTTTGTTTTGTTACGGACCAACTTTTTTTCGGTTCACTGCTGTCCTGTTTTTTCAACACCTACTACTTTCTTCTTCAACTTTGATCTTGTTTCATGAACTTCTTTCTTATCTTACTGTTTCTATGCCCTTTCTGCGTGGATTCCGCGTTCCCTTAACTCCATACTAAATGGTGCCTTCTTCCTTCCTCTCTTTGGATCGCCTTTGTTGCGGATAGGGAGGCTTAAACTAACTAATAATCTAATCTCTGAAGAAGACAGGATCTTTTTCTCGTGCTCTTCCACAAGTGAGGCCATTGTGTATAGCTACAGGTATCCTCCAAGAAAGTCTCAGAGGCGGTTTTTGCACATTTCTTTCTTCTTCAAGTCTTCGTCTCTTTCAATTTAGCTGCCACTGTTGCAACATTTCGGAATGGCAGGAGTGGTTAAGCCCTATACGATCGAACTGAAATAGACTGAGGATGCCTGATTTCATTATACGATGTCCTGGAACTTCCTGTGCATTCCTCGTTTTAGTATAGTGAATGAGATTATGAGCGGCTAAAACCCGTTTTTTTTGTGCATGTCTGGAGTGTGTTGTGTGTTCACTGTAACTAAAACACTTGTTTCTCAAATTGTATGTAATCCTGTTGAACATATTGATAATTTTTTCTGAATTTTAATAAGATAAAAATATGAAATTGTTTCATTGAACCTCCGTGGTGTTGGATATTCATTCGTAGTCTTCTGGGACGTAGTCGGGTGAGTTTATTTTGGACACTTGCCGCATTTGCTTTCTTGTAGCCATCGTTATTCCTCTTCAATGTTGATGGAAGTATTTATTTGGCGGGAGACTGATTTTCTGCTGCTTTCAACCAGCGCGGCCAATGAGTAAATACTGCACTATAGTTAAGAATCGTATCGCCATTTAAATATTCTCTTAATGTATAGTTTAAACGCAGGTTAAGTTTTATGTTAGAATGTATGCACCGGACACGTAAGTCGAGTACCTTCTACAAAATCAGTATCGCTTGTTACACGAGCTTCACAGGTACAGATTTGTAGCTGTCAGGCCGTAGTTTACCATACTTCACTTTAATTTTTTTTCTCGTTAAGGGAGCCGGTGAACCGTGCATCCGATCTCTTGATCGAGTGTCGTCGATTTTTATTCTATATCCACATTTTGGACTTACCATCTCATGGCGATGGTTACACCTTTTGCCAGCGATATTGGGTATGTCATCGGAGACAGAAACTTGACTCCTTCTTGGAACCATTTCCATTTACTCTTTACTACCCCCAGGAGGGATATTGTTTGGTTTCCTCATTCATAGATCAAACAATTGAGTTTGAGTTGTACTCAACTGGAAAATAATGATTAAGAAGGAGGCGGTATAGAATGAGTTTCATTCGTGTTCATGATTGTTGATTGGGTTATCGGTGGAACGGCCCCTAAGCTCAAAGATTGTGAAACCCTTGAGGTGGTGTCCTCCTGTAGAGACGCGTTGGCGTAGCCAGTTGAGTGACTAGTTGTCCTGTTGATCAAACTCAAATTGGTGACTACGTCGATTTCATTGTCGGTCAGGATTTCATAGGTGAACATTGACAGAACATTATGTTGGGCTAGCTGGAGTAAGCTGCGGCACACGCCAGGCTGTAGGAGTGCTGTACGTGAAGTCCAGAGTCGGGAGAGTTCGCGTCAAAGTTGTGGGCTCCTGCCATAAGGGGTGGAGCGAAAAAAGTGCTCGGTGAGGATGAGTTGATGGAAGAGCACTTGCCTTTCTCCATAGAGCAAGACTATTCCTCCGGCTATGTCAATAGGTGAAAAGCTTCCCTTGGTCCTCAGAGCAGGGCTATCGGTTGGTATGAAAGTGATTATAGCAATCCCAGAGAAACAGAGCAGAACAAGCCGTTAGCGTCGCCAAGGTGTAGCAAGGTTCAGTGTTCTCTCTCGCTCTAAGGCCAAGGTTGTGACTATTGAACCGACCTATAGAAAAAAAGCGGAGTGAGGAGCCTAGGTCATGGAATCGCTACAATGGCTGCAGAATGTTAACTGAAGCTGATTAGCAGAGTAAGTTTTTTTATATAGAGTAGGTCTTGCTCCGGAAGTGACAGCAGGACACCCTATCCTTCTACTGGCTGGTTTGGAGTCGGCGTCTTGGTGAACAACATTCGCCCGAGTCGCTGGGATTTCGGGCTACACTGGAAGTAATGGACAGGAGTCTAGCTTCAAGCTCATTAGTCCGTGCGGGGTAGCGAGTCAATGCGAGGTGTTCGTTTAAATAGCTTGAGGTTTGGTCGTAGTGGCGAGAAGCCGTCACTTCAGGCCTTCGAGTAATCTTTCTCACCCACTTTGCTTCTTTCAATTTCCATGCTTTCTTTGCTTTCTCTTCTTTTTTCTATCTTCTTTTCGAACTAGCTGCTTCTATGGGTAAGGTACCCAGTGTGAAAAGAGAACACACTTAATTCGTATTCTAAAGATTACACGGTATGGTCTTTTCTCTTCACTCTTCGGATTGCATTTTATGAGTCTAAGAAGTTTTAAACTAAACGAACTAATTTTACTTTGAACTTGGGTGCGTTTCTCTATGATAATTAGCCATAATTGAGCGAAAATGAACGATGAACTTTGAATTAGCTAACGTTAGAAAGGATGCAGTAACTGGGCTAAGAATAAATTTTTCAAGTTATGCACTCGTTCGTGCAATTGCACTGTGAAGATGTGGTCAAGTTTTCGCATTTCTGATGGTAGGTACGATTTTTATTTCTTCACAAGGGAGGGCTCATGCAAATTGTGCCTGACCTCGCCGCTAAATCAAACTTTGGTGGCTCATGTCTTGAGACATCGGCCAAAATGATTTGTACTGCGAGAGGCTGCTGTGCTGCTTGCGTTGTCTGGAGTTTGTATCTCATTGGGGAGACTTTCACGCTGCACCACAAATAGTTGTTTCCAACACAAAGATTCTAAGCCTTTGTATTTGTTGGTGTGCTCTGTACATCTGTTGAACGACTTAGATCGATGTCAATTTGAAAATTTACATAACATTCAAAATGTAAATTAACGGAAGAATTAAAGCGAGCTGCTGGTCTTAGATTTTTTCCGTAGGACTAGGTCTACATAAAATGACGGTTAGAAATATCGTTTTGAGAATTTTCTCCATCACCAGGCACATTTTGGAAAAGCGTAAACTTGGACCTAATTAATCATTCTAAAATAAACGTGAATTGTCACAGCAACAACGCAAGCTATGACTAAGTGACTCCGATGCGCAGTAGATGTTTTCTTCATTTTATAATGGATTCTTCGCGTCATTGTGCTGTTCATTAAATTTTGTAAATCTTGTTGTTTTCTTCATACAAAATGGGAAACAAAATCACAGAATTTTGGTGATACAGTTGCGTCGTGTTGATTGAGATCCTTTATCTAGGGTTGCGTTCTGTTGCATCGACTACAGATCGGATACAGGGATGGGCTGCGATGGTACGCTAGTAGAGGAGTTTTCAGAGAGGTGACTCGTATTGTCGAGGCAAAATTTTGGACTTTCTTGTTTGACCTCGTCTGCCGTGGTGTACTGGTAGACCGTGAGCTCGGTCGTGTTGGGGCCGGCCTGAGCTGTGGCAAAATTGGCCACGACCTCTTTGTCGCCAGGATATTCTTTGAACTCAGGCTCGGAGTACATGAAGTATGAGAAGAAGCCGAACAGGAGCATCTCTAAGATGAGAATGGAGTTCTCGATTGCTGCAGAAAAGAAAAGACAATTATGACAATACGTCAATGTACCTTATTTTTCACCATATTCTTTGACAGTATTTCAATTTCTAACCTGTGCTTAATTGCTAATAAACTTCGCCTATGGATGAAGGTAGGCGAGCGATCCTTCCTCAAGGATTCCTCAAATTTTATCGAATCCTTCGAATTTTATCGAATTTTTTTTTTTCTTCAATTTCCTATTTGTTTACTTTTAAGCAGTATCTTTATCTGTCAATCCCTCACATCACATTTTCACTCCTATTTTCGTGCGCGTTGAATTTTTCCATAATATTTTTATTAGCATTAAATCGGTAATTGTGAGCTTTTCTGAGACATCGGCTGGTGTCCTCACCGATTACATCTTCCCAGGGACGGTAAGGTAGTCTAATTTAACTTCGGAGAGGATTGTTAATAAAGAATATTTGTTCTCAATGTTCAAACGGATACTCTATCTCTGTGCATGTTAGAATTTATCCTTTTCTTTACCTTATTCAGAATATAGCTCTTATTGTTAAAGTGCTAATTCAGAACTTAATGCACAAAACGTGCAACATTCTATCCATGTATTGTGTATACTTGGGCGTTTTTGGTAAAAAAGTATGATTCTTGCATTAGATAATTGAAGTACGAATTTTCTGAATAACTGGGAAAGTTCTGCAAAGTTGAAGTCTATTTACCGAGCATATCTGTTGTACCTTTACTTTACCTTAGCAACTACTTTTTGCTTCGTTTATATAGAAGCTGTTCCAAGCAAACTAGAAAACTATTCAAGCTAATTTCATAATTTTAGTTCAACTCAAAATTCAAAAAGATTGATGTCCTCAATTTAAATAAATTAAAGTAATCTAAAATGAGTCTCAAAATGTCTCCAATAAACATCAACACAGTTAGGACCGTGGAGATGAACACGTTTTTTCCAAAAACGATTCTTTCGGCTATGCTCAATGAAAATGCTATGTTCATGGATTGAAAGTTTGAAACCTAGCACAGACTTTCTCAATTGTCTCAGTTTTGTAATAATTGTTTTCGTTTTGGCTTGAATAGTTGCGAAGGTATCAACGACCATGGAACTGATTTCCCATGCTAAATTAGCTGACATGCACCTATTCGTTATTGGGCATTTGATATTCAACTGAACTGGTCGTGGCGGTCCCATTACAAAAGCCTCCTGATACGACACCTCTGAATCCCTGCTTCTGGGAACGTTTGGAGAGTTCTGTACATGAAACCCCGATTCAATCCGTAAAAGACCTCACGCGTGAAATTGTTGAAACGTCTGGATTAACCAGTTAAATTTCATCGTCTGTTAAAAAGCGTCTCTGAGAATAATAACTCGGCGCGTGATTACTCACACCGAAACACTTGACCGGCTCTCCGAATATCTGTTGTATCAAGAATAATTAAAACCTTGTTTTTTGGGAGGTCGGAAAGACAATGCTGTTCTGATTTCAACGCTTCACTTTCATCTAATTCCTCATGGGAGAATTTTTCTCCAAAAAGCGGTGGATTTTAAATCTTTTAACCTCTTTAACTAAGTACTGTCGGCAAATTTGTTTTGGGATAAACCGTGTTTATTCACATCCTCATGTTGAAGTTCGTCAGAAAAATTTTGTAAGCCCTGTTTGTGTGTAACATTTACTCGACAGGTGTCGTTCAATTACATGCTAATTAACTAGAATAACTGACTAAACTAAAATATGAGTTAGAATCTATAACCGATCTCTGAGTTTCTCACAAATTCTTAGAGTGATGAATTCAGTTTTCCGCGCAGATTTCAGACACTCACTGTTTTCGTATGCCAGCGGCGAAATGTAGTCTCCGTAGCAAGGGAACGCTCCGTAGTTACCCAGAACGTTGAAGAGAAATGCCTGCAGCTTAGTCGTCAGGATCAAAATTTTCAAAGCCAGGGATTTTTGCTGTCGGTCAAAAGTTGAAGATTAATGACTGCCTGCCATAGCGATCTGTAGTGTCGATGTTAAACGCGAGCCAAACAATACACCGTGCAGGTGTCAATATTCTTTGCTATTCATCATGACCTGTGCTTGAATTTAAAACGAACACCTCACTGTTCAAAAGATTGTCACTCTTAGATTTTTTTCGGACTATCTCAGGTTTAGCCACTAGCAAGACTTGTCTCTACAAAGAAAGCAGGAGTGGTGAAAAATATTTACACCTAATCTTTTGTCCTTTAAACGCTTATTTGCTCTTATTCGATAAACAAATTCAAACGAAGACAGTGTAAGCTGTACAGTCAATATACTATGCAACTATGAGTCACACACCATGTGCCTCGTATCCTAGCTTCATTAATGTGCCAGAAGTTTTATAAATTCAAGCGCTCACTTCGTAGCGGCAGTTTTTGAGGTCCTCGCTGACAAGCCTGCAGACGATGTTGAGAGCGTAGATGCCGCTCAGGAAGCTAGCAAAGTTCAGCACCGACAGGATCGCCGCTATCGCATTGCTCTTAACCTGCAGTCACGGAGAGGAAAATATGGCCATAGTCATTCCTCGACATCATCTTAAGAACCTCAACTAGCCCAGACAAAATAAGCCCCACTTATTCCCAGTTAAGAGGTGAATCAAACATTGTGTTGATTAAATAACGACATGGAACTAATTCCTACCCACACAAGTTTAGGTTCATATGAGACGATGTGTAATTAGAGTATCGACTGTGTTTCCAATAACCATCGAGTTTCAGTTAATGGTGAACCAGATGTATTATTTTTTTCTCATATTAGCTGCGTAAAATTTTTAATCATGAGATCAAAATCTGGCTAAAATGTGCCTTGTTCACTGGATGTTTAAAATCACCCACGAAAACATCTGTAAGTTGAAGAAATCCTTGTTACTCACGTCTCCAGAAAAACCTTCCATGCCGCAGTGTGCGTAAAGAAGACAAAAATAATAGATAGCTTGAGTGTACTTCATTTGCCAGATCATCCAAACCAGGGTCCTCACGCTGTCTCTGCAGGCAGCAATACACGACATGCAACGAGCTCACACTATGTTAAATACGAACTGCGCGTGCAAAATACGAAAAAACAGCATCACACATGCATTGAATCAATAGTTATAAAGTAATTTTATCAATATGATTTCACAGCATGCCTTGTCCGTCCCAAAACAACGATGATACCCTTGCAACTCTATCTCCATCAGTATCCCATTCTAACCCCTTGAAACGAAAATTTAAACGAATTTATGCACAAGTCAGCATGCATTAGTAATCGTACCATGCATGCTGACCTGTACATGCATTGGTAATCGTACTAACTTCTCAGCTGAGATGGGTGAGACTTAGTCAAAGTCAAATTCACAGCATCCTGAGTGAGACATACTCTATGAGACCTCCAAGTGTAGCTGAGGATCATACATGCCCATATCCCGAAGGATCGTTATGCCTGTGTGAGGGTACTTTAGCATCTTTTTTCTCTTTTTTCGTTTCATTAAAACATTAAAAAAAAGGGCCAAGGTTTCGAAGAATGTCATAACTTTAAAGAACATCATTTTTCAATCTTCTTATTCTGGTCTTCAATTGCTCTTCTTACTTTCTTACTCTCGTGAATACATTATGATAACACTATTTTGGCTAGTTAACTTTTTGTACAGCTCCACCTATATTGAAAATGTCACGGCTAGTATTGTACAGCAATCGTTTTCATGTCTTTGACTCCGATGAACTCATTACGCCAGCAATATTAGCATCAGAAATATCATAATAATTTTTTGTTTTGTTAGAGTGAATATTATGTTCTTTCCGAAGCACACCACTTGGCACAGAAGATGACACATCCGTGTGAAAAATTGTCTCAAATCCCGACTGTCTACCTCATAGTTCTAAACGGAAAATGAATCAAATCTGCCCATTTTACTTCTAACATCAATCCCTCACACTCGTATCACTAGTTCCTATGTTCTTATGCTCATAATTCAATACGAGTACGCCCTAACGAGAGGGTTTTCAGCAATGCGTCACATGAATTATGCTTTACTCAGTCACCTGTATTTTAAATGCATTACCAGAATCCGACCACAGCGACAAAGAGGAACTCATTTTTTCGTGCTTTTCTCCGAATCATGTTTTCGACAAATATCATGGGTATTACGATAACCATGAATGAACAGCAATTAAGGATCTAATTCATTTGTCTCAACACTTAATTAACATGGGTATTACGATAACCATGTATGAATAGCAATTAAGGGTCTCTGTGTTAAGGTATTTAAACGCGATATTTGCTTTTATTTCAATTTAAATGCGCGCAAACGAATAAATTTTCCAACTAAGAGTTACGAGGATTGTGTTCTCGTAGTAACTTATATTCAAATGCACTGTCAAAATCAGCTTAGGCAAAGGAAAGGAACTCATTTTTGATGTGCTTTTCTATCAGTAATTTTTTGATTCAACATTTTACACGAGTATTACGATACCAATGTGTTATTATCAGATAAGGATGTCTAATGCTAAGGTGTTTTAAAAAACAATGTATAAACATTTCATGTTATACTTTATTGGAAATAAAATGTTTTTTTTTTCTGAAGGCATTCAAGAGCACAATCTTCTCTAGAGTACCCTTGAATTGGGCTTTCCACAAAAATGAAAACCTAACTTAAACTTTTATAACTGAATTGCTGTCTGGTATTTTCTCATGTCGTTAGTGCAATTTTGTTAATCAACATTTTTATGGCGATAACATCTTTTTGGGAGAGTATCAAATCGTTGAATGGTCTCACTTTGAGCAAAAACAGTTAATATGAAAATGGCGCAAAAAAGAAAGTCGATAAAATACGCAAATTGGTCTTAGAAAGCAAGTTGTGTCCGTGAAATATGACATTTGGAAATGACTAAAGGGCTGTCATTACTTTTCAAAAAAATCTGCCACTTATCAATCAACATCCTCTATAATATTACAATTCCATTTATTTACTTTTTTTTACCCAACTCTCTTATTAACCGTTTGTGATCACAGCAATGCTGCTACGGCATGCCAGACAATAATTCTTATATCAGTGTTTCACTTACACAACTAAAATGCTGATAAACTTTCACTAACCACTTATTGAAAAAAATACATGATGATAGTTTTGCGTTTAAAAGTGGGGTTCCTCTTCCTTGCAATCCTTTACGCATATTATGTACACACACCCTGGCAAGCGAGAGCGTCTAAACGTGTGCTCGTGCTCTACAGCTACAGCTTTTGCGGGCCTTTAACTCAAGTATACCATTGCTTTAATTTAAAATTAATTCATTGTAGAATTTTAAAGTTCGTTCGTGCAGTTACCCAATAACGAATACAGCTAAACAACAAATAATCATGCATTTCTACTGAAGAATCTCCAAAACAAAACGCATGCATGACAGAGATAGAACCTCAGCTGTGTCCAAGAAGACTTCCAGAAAGTAGTAAATGAACTGAGTTATGGGCATCTGGTAGACCAGGACGAAGGTCAGACGCACAGGCCACCTGAAGTTAGATTGTGCAATAAATAACAAGTATTTATCACCCGGTGTAGATAGGAGGAAGCAACCTTAGATAAGATTATCGAAGACGTTTACATGTTGAAACCTTGTTTACATGTTCCATTAAATTAGAAAATACAAATACAAGAAAACAGTGGTTCTCGCTTGTGCAAAATACGAAAACATGAGTGACAAAAGGAGTTCATAAAAATGAAAGAGAGTCTCCCGTTAAAAAGGTTGGCGCTTCATCATGAATTAAAACATCACACAAGTGGTCCGAAGATGACAGCAGTTTTGAAAAAAATCTAATGGGGGAGAAACGTTTCTCTGAGTAATTTCCAAGAGAACTGAAGAGATATTGTGGATAAATAATCACGTCTACATACATGGTGTCTAAAATTATGACGATTCCATATACGTGTACATGAAATCATGGTTAATGGACTATATTTTTCGAATTTATTTCCGCTTAAACAAGGGATACCCAGTCGTATTGTGAAACTGTGCAGCGTTTGGAAAAAACTTGCAATTAAACAATTTTTTAGGAAAAAACTTAGGAGTTTTCAAAACCTTAGTAAATTTTGAGCGTTTTTCGTATGTTTTGAGTATTTGGTGAACTGTGCCAGATTTTTCTTATAACTGACAATTTTTAGGGATCTCGTGTTGTATAGAATCAACATGGAAAGAAAATTGCCAGCACTGCCTTAGGCAACGCTTAGAAAATTGAAATAATACTTTCATAATACTTTTTTATGTGTTAATGTCACTTCCCCAAGTTGATTACTAGGTACGCACTTTTGATATGTACAATCGAAAAACTAGTTTAAAGTTTCTGAAATGTCAGTGTCTTAGTTTTACATCAATAATTATTTATTTCCACCCATTATTCTTACAACTAAGCCAACGGGTGCTGCAGAAGCCCACGTTCATCTGTAAATGTGAAAGGAGACCATCTAAGTCATTCTTCATCAGTATTTACTGTATTTATAAGCTTTGAATTCTCGTGCTATGTGTAAAATACCCAAGAGATTAGAATTCTCATTTCATTTCTCCAAAATATATATTTAACCCCAAACATGGCTTTTGTCCACTTCTTACAGTTTGTCTACAAACAGACCTTTATGTAGAGAAATATTTATAATCCAATTGTAAGGTATTTCATGTGTAAACTTTTTTGTGGTAACAAACGGCTTTTCTTTTTCTCTTCCTTCTTATGTTTCAATGATAAAATAAAAATCCTAACCCTGTAAACACTGAAATAAAATGGTTAAGGATGATATTTCATCTTTCTTAAATTATTACATTTAATGGCGCCAGATAACGTCAGGTACAAACAAGTTTTCTACACTTTTTCTTCCCCAAATGAAATATAATTAGAAGAAAAGAAATTATTTATACACCAATTTCAGAGAAAAAGTATCATTGCATGTAATCTCCTGAGATTTTCCAAAGCTTTGTTAGCTCCGCTCCATAGAAAACCTATGATAAATCGGAGCTAACTTAATTTCGCCCTTTAGATTTATCATATATGGCGCGAAACCTGGGGCCATTAGTGTGACGTCACGATTTTTATGAGCAGGCCTGGACATATAGCAGGGATGGACACAGCCCAGGCAGAGTGCATCACCTTCCGTATTAAGTGAAATTTGGCCAGAAAGGATATGTCAAGATCGATTTTGTCTCATAGTCAGTTAAATGTTTATTTAATTACAGACAATTATGGTTCATTTGACGGAATTGAATTAGTCTCCCATACTTGGATGCGGCTGGACGAGGGAGGAAAGTGAAGCAGCAGCAGAGCGGCAGCACGTTGAGTTGCAGAGTCCTGTTGCTCACCTCGGCCAGCATGAGGGTCTCGCTCCCGAACATCTGGACGGTCAGATCAGCGAAGTGGCTCACGCCAATGCTCATGTAGCTGCAATGTCAGTACAGAATTTAGTTTCAAGACCTCAAAACTTCCTGGTAATATTGATATGATCTACGACTTGCATATTTTCTCGAGCACATTGAACAATGCACAACTTGAGGAGTTTAAATTGCATCTACCACAGGGGTTCTCACTGCTGGTTATATATTTTAGAAGTACTAATCACAAATTATTCCACCGTATCAATTATTTAATTTATTTTAGTCAGACACTATTGATTTACAATCAATCTCTACACACGTGATTTTGACGGCGCCACAAATTTCGTGTGCTCTTGGGACGACCATTGCGAGAGTGCTCATTAGAGTCACCATCTGAAAGTAGACAAAAATTGATTTCGCTGTAGAAAAAATAAAAGAAATTGAAGTTGATGTATGAAGTTAAAGATGGGATGTTGAGCAAAATAAATCATTATGCTTTACAAACTAAGTGAATTAAAACAGGAAGTTTATATTTCAAGAAGAAAAACTTCAGGATAGCAGGACACTTTTCGACTCACCGGGTAAATGGAGGTGAGCCAATAGATGTGCCGTCTGTACGCTTTATGAGTGTTAGCAAAAGTGAACCATATTTGTTGAAAGAAAAGTCCGTAGAGCAGCAGTGACAGCAGAGCTCCGATCGATTTGAAAGCGATACCGTAGTCTCCCAGCGCTGCACACATCGATCAGACGGCATGAGGAGAGTTTTGAGACAGCAACGAACCCAGCGTCTCATTACTGTCCGAATGTTTGACGCTTACCTATTACGAGGCAAGTACTCATACCTATCTTTCTACGTGAGGAAAGAGTTACGCTAAACTCCTAAAGGAACGGTTTTCTGGTGCTGATGTCCCTTACGAGGCATTCAAGATGCGGTCTTTTTATTTTACACCCTTACAATGCCGATTGATTTTAAACTTTCAATTCTTAAGTCAAGGGTTAAAATAATCTTTAAAATTTCTCACATAATCTGAATTTAAAAATTTGAAAGTGTTGATATACGTGTACATTAATTGGTTATAAATACCAGGAAAATGGTTTCCAAGAAAGTGTTCAAAGAGATGATTGCGCGAAACTAATGTAGCTATTTTGCAAGATATGTTTTGGGAACTTATCGCTCATGAAATCGCGAAATGGTATGAAAAAATATATTCAAAACCTTCGGCAGTTTTTCTTTTTTTTCCTCCTTACCCTACTTTCAGACATACAACTCTCTCGAAAAAGCGCTCGGCTATGTGAGCTGTCAAATAATTAAGTCATACTAAGAAATGGAAAGGAAGGTAAAGTGCTACGAACTAGTAACTAGTAAACGCAAACAATGATCAAATTATTCGTTCATCTGGTGTCAGGACGACTTGACCTGACGTGAGCGAGCAACCTTACTTACACCGCGACTCGAAGATCGCTGGAGTCTCTTACCTTTGCTATACTCGGCAACGGTGGGGATGTAGGAGGCATTGGGGCAGCTGTGGGTCACGTTGTCGCCCATGGTTCCGGACAGGTTCAGAACTGGTGGATGGTAAGATTTTAGGCAGGAGTCACTGGTGCTATTACGGAGAATAATAATTGAAATTTCACGTACAGTACATAGACATGTGTAGTACGTGGCCCTGACTCTAGGCATGAATACTTTTGTATATATTTTTAATCTTGAATAGCGACGAAGAAATTGAGCTATGAAAGTCAGATAAAGTTGTATCTCCTCACAGACCACACCGACTCATTCATATATTATGCATGGATATGAAACCCCGAATATTTTTTAGTTCTTGCAATATGTGCGGTTAAGAACACTGTCTTAAATGATGCGCTTAATAACTAGTTTACTGAAGCGTTGCAAACTCGTATGGAGTAAATTGGCAAAATATTACTAAGAGCCTTTTGCCAATTATTTATTTGTTCTCATGCGCGTGTACCTTTCGAATGGCTAGTTGAAATAAATAAAAACTAAATCGAGCACAAACAAAGCAATATGGACATACTACTTAGTTGCATGCCATGTTCTCTTGCTCCTAACACGCTCTAGCGAGGTAAGAAGGAACGTGCTGAATATACATATGACTCATGATAAAAAAAAAAGGTATTTCTAATGAAAATCATTCATCTTTATTTTTAAAGTTTAATCTTCCCGAAAATATAATTTTCTTTATGAGGTGTACAAAAACATCTCATTCGAAGTTCTCATACTCTACACACAGAACTTGGAACGTATCCTGTGTATAAATGCCTGAAAATGCCATGTTTGCATAATGATATATTGAAATTTTATGCTAGAACTCCCCTCGGAAACTATTTTAAGAATTATTTATTACGCGCGCTGTGTACCCTTAGATAGCAGGACAAGTCTTTTTATACCTCTTATATTATTGAATTTGATGAAATTATTGAAAGTCTGCTCGCTGTTATCATAAGTTATTGATACTCAATTTCGGTTTTTGAGTAACGTCTCTCTGAAAAATGAGGAGCTGTTTTTCATTTTAATATCTTAGCGGGCTTGATTTTTGAATGATGATTAATGAGTATCGACTGAAAAGTAATAAGCTGATGAATAAATGACATGTAAGTGACATCATGACATTTCTAATAAGTTAAAGGAGTGTGATTTGGAGGCTATTCGTGGAGAAAATGTTTACTTTGCTTAAAAACGAACATGTACTATTAATTTTAGAGTGGGGGCCTTTTACGTCATGCCAAATAATACATCGACTGACCCAAGAAAAACACTTGGGATCCTCATTGCTTCTTTTCTTCATGTGATTTCATCGAAAACATTCAATCCAACAGCATTTTTTCCTTGACTTTGCTTTCTGTTCTCAAATTTAACTTTCCTTTTGCTTGAGTTCAATAGCTATTTTTTTAGTTCATGAAATTCTTAACGGATGACGAAAGTCCTTTTTTATATTAAGCTCTTAGTAGTTATGGCGACACATGAGAATTTGCCGTAGGCAGCGAGTTTGTCCTGTAGTTTAAATTGTTACAATCAGAGCTGATCCAAATGTGCGAGCGTGGGGTCTTAATTTTCTTGTTTATATTATCATATCTCCAAAATCTGTGCATCATGTTTTTCAAATATACTCTGAATGTTCTAAAAGGTTTTTGTATTCCTCTAGGTAGACTCAACATTTCAAGTCTTTACTATTGTCTCTAGGAGAAAGTTTCCGTTAAGAAAAAAAAAGAAAAACAATTTATATCCAATAAAGATGATTTAAAAACCAACTCTGGTTTTTAAAATACAATTGTTGAAACAAATGATTGAGAGAAAAAGCATGGAATAATGCATTTCCTTGGTTGTGTAATCTAGTTTGTCTTGCATGTAAATACAAGTTGAAAAAACATAATACCGGTGACGACGCGTTGCTGAAAACACTCATATTGGTACGATTTCCATACATGGAAATCCGAGCTAATAGGAACTTGAGATATCAAGAATTAATGTCAGAATTGAAATGGATGAATATAAATAATTTTGCGTCTAAAATTATAAGATCGATATTCGGAACTACAGAATCTTTTCACTTCTACGTATCAAATAGTACGCCAATTAACGATCTCGGAGAAAAAATATTTCCCCACGGCACAAATTTTTGAAATTTCCTACGCTTATAAAACTGGCACACGAGAGTTCCCCGGAGTCAGTAACATGAAAAGGATTGTTGCACTACCCTGATTAATACATTTACAACATAATTGGAGCAATACGTGATATTAACTACCTAATTAAATAATGCCGTCAAAATATACTCTCGAGCGTAAGAAACTGCAAATTACCACACAGGGCTAACAAGAACATTTTAGGACATGAATAAGAAAAGTAAACACTAATGCCCTATAAAGTAAATACATAAGATGATATTAAATTACTTTTAAAATGTCTTAATAAAAAGGTCCTTAGTTGACAGGCAACATCTGGCAAAGTCACTTCATTACATGTTGCCAGCGTTTAATTTTATATATTTATTCTACACTCATAATGCTAGCGGTTTGCCTAATGCCATGATAGCCGATGTCAATGTTTGCACAAAAGACTGAGAAAAACATAATAATGGATCCTATGGCAAGATATTTTAAGTTTGGTAATATTTGTTGATGAATGTAATAAAAAAATAGAAAGATAAACACAGTGGGGTGAAACGCTGGCGACGGTCTCCACGTACATTGACAAATGAGCTTTACTTTTTGTGGCATCAGGGAATAATGTTGACAGTATCTGTAGATAATATATATTCAGAACTGAAGGGTGGAAATGGCAAAAATTAAAAAATATCTTTTCATGCAAACGTAACAAAATGGAACTAATTTTAGTGCCCTGAGGAACATGCTTTAAAACAGACTTATGATATTTCTCGTGTGAATGCTTGATAATAATATAAGGAAACTACATGTAAGGTAACGTGACAACTTGATAGTAAATAAGAAAGAAACAAATATTTATAGGTCAAATGCAAGTCGCTATAGAATTGTAGATTTGCAGTAACTGCTGAGCGTATTTAAGAAAATTAAGCGCTCCAACTATCAAAATCCAACTCCTGAAAAAACTAATGCTTAACGTCCTTTTCATTTCTTGAATTTAGAATTATAGATTACAGTTGTATTGTACATTTGATTGTATGAATTTGTATTCGCCTCAGTGTTCCTGTACGTTATCGCCATTGCGTATTAAGAGATGAGACAAAGTTAGTAACTTTACACTAGAGTCAATGTAATTATTACATTGACTTTATCTTATTATTATCCTATTATCATATTAATATAGACGTAGTCTCAGTTCTTGGACAGGCAACATCTGGCAAAGTCACTTCATAACAGTATAGTCAATTTTATGTATTTAGTGGAATTTCCTAAATTAAACATAAGTTAAGAATGTTTCACGACTCGTGGGTTTAGCGAATGTTTAATACGATCTGACTGACTTGGTGTTCTAGTGTTACAATAAATGTTATTTATACCCGTAAGATATTCTGCTTTTCCAGGAGTAGATGATGCTTCATCTTTAAAGAAATTTTTAAAGAAATTTTCATGTTCCTCAGACGTATGTTTCCACTAAATTCTAGAAACTGGCTGGATGTTTAGCCCCTGACGCGAACATTCCTTTCATGAATCAGAACATTACCAATAAAATGCTATTAATATTATCATTGTCTATTATTACATTTTCAGATAAACTTGAATAGCAATGCCCATTTATTTATTGATTATGTCTTGTAGTCATAAAATACAGATCAATGATGTAAGAAGACTTTGAAATAAGGAAATTTATATCCTTCTTAGGAGAACTGGACGACTGTAAGAAACGAAAAAGTAGAGGCTCGGTACAACATTTTAATTGAAAAAACTAAGCCAAATATTTTCACATCTTTAAAAATCTGACAAGGGCATTCGTAAATTTTATGAAATTTTTTTCACATTGGTTCAACCATAAAATTACTTTTAATAATCAACGACAAGAAGTACGACACTAGAGCCATGCTGATGACTTCACTTCCAAATAGGACGAGCTGTCCAACGCTTGCTCCGTCCAGTCCGTTGCATTCATAAGAAATCTTTGTGATATTTCTAGAAACTCATCTCCAATTTTAGATTGCTCAACTTCTTGTAAGATTCATCACGAACCTACTGAGTTATTCACAGCTCTGTCTTTTGACAAAGTGACGACAAATTTTTGTGATTTAAAATTTATAAGAATGCTGTGAAATGTGTACAGGGAATGGAAAATAATTCGATCTAACTGTTCTACTGAGCATTTCCCTCCTTCTTCAGCAAAGTTCTGCAATGAAAAATTTACCCCTCATATACATCAGCACTGAAATGGTATATGTGCATTGCCAAACCCATTATGCCTCCTTTTGATTGTTTCTCTTATCTTATGCGATGTTACTTCAAGCATGAAGAATCAATGACGTTATTAGCATTACGTATTAGCACGGTAGTATGTTGTCAATACATATGTTGACATGTCATGTTGTTAACAATGTATTTCACCTATCTGCATACTGAAAAAAGATGTTGGTATTCCTCTTAGTGCAGCGATCCAGAAAAAATTGTTTCGTTTACATTTCGTCTTCTGGAAGCACACAGATTCAAAAGCATCAAAGATTCTTGTCAATTGAAGCTCATACAGCTATGAAAGTAATTTTCACTGTACTTATTGAAACCGATTTGTTTATACGATGTTTTGAAATTAAAATTGGTGTGCTACTTCTAAAACGGTCAGGGAGTCAGAGATACTCTCATCAAAAAATTGCTATCCGTTTAAATGACGAAAACTTCCCCTAGCTAAACTCAGACAAGTTTTAAAGGAGGGCAAAAGCTCAGCAAACAGCCAAAGCTGCACCACACTCCATGTAACACTGCGAAACATAGAACATTAAGATAACATGATAAAATGCCTACACTTTACCAGGAGAAGTATTGAAAGCCATCTTAATCACCAAGAACATTTCTGCTTGATTCTCCTTGCAATGAATTTAACTTTGAAGAAGCCACAGGTCGCTGGCCAGAACGTGAGGGCAGCGCTGCCTCTGTGTCTATGTCAGGCTAGCGGAGCGGGAACGGAGTTTCACGACTACCCCGGACGCGTTCCCAGCTGAGATGACGGAATTGTCGTTGGGTGACGCAAGAGCTCTCAATTCCAGTTCCCACGGACACTTATGATAAAAACACCAACATCCTTGCATCTTTTTGTCATCCAATTTTCATTTCTCTTACAACAAGAACGTCATCCCTATAAACAAGATGAAGCTTGAAGATTCGAACTACACCTTTTTCCCTTCAAATTAATCCAAGTCAAGTTCAATTTCATCCAAGTCAAGTTCAATTTAATCCAAGTCAAGTTTAATTTAATCCAATTCAAATTCAATTTAACCCAAGTCAAATTCAAATTAATCGCAGTCAATTTTGATATATAAATGGGAATACATTTGGATTTTATGTGTGTAATGTTGTGTTCCGTACTATCGGTTTTTAAAATAATTTAAAAAATGTCTTTTTCAGTATCATATGTACCGATTTCTCTAATATAGGAGTATAGAAGAAAAGTGTTTCTCATTGAATTTGGATCAGCTCTTCCCTCGAGATGGATCTCTACAACCAATCAACGGACTATGAAACATGTGAAGATGAACAAGAAAATATACGCCCAGGAGTAAGAAGAGGTGTAAAGAGAGGAAAATGCAAGAAAACACGCGAAGAAAAATGCAGAGTGATATAGATGCTGCATTGAAAGATGAAGATTGGACAGCAGTGGCAACATTTTTCTTGGTAATGCAGGAATGTATCTGTTTAGTAATTTACTCATATAAATTGTAATCAAACGGAATCGTACATTAGTATTCAGTGAATCGCATTTGTATACTTTTTTAAAGATTGAATATACATATCGTTCGGTAGTAATCATTTGTATTTGCATACATATGATTCCATGTATATGTGTGATAAAGTGGAATTTCACGTATATAAATATCTATAAGTGTAAATGAATCCTCAAAACCATGTGTATGTGTCACATAAAATTACCTTTTAACATAAATATTTGAATGTACGCACACCGTTATCAATGTAGAATTTTAGAACCACTTTAATGAGAAGTATAATACGAAGTTTTTATAATTGACTTGCATCTTTCACACCGCTCAAAGATCTGAATCACACTCTGCCTCCTGATACTGGATACTTACCACATTTTACGACAGCTTGTTTTTATATTGCAGAAATTTTATGTATTCCTCGCTGAAAGGAAAAACGACTGTCTTGCTCATCACATCCAATAGATACATATTTAACACAGAGAAGCTCAAATTAACAAGTGATTATGTCAATTTTTAACTCAACTAAGGGTTCGATTAACTTGAAAATGACTTGGATTAATTTGAACTTGACTTGGATTGAATTGAACTTGACTTGGATTAAATTGAACTTGACTTGAATTAATTTGAAGTGAAAAGGTGTTTTCCCAGCTTTCAAAGTTCAGTACTGAGAATGAAAACATTTTTTTAACTTCTCTGTGTTCAGTTAACTGCTTAACAGACTAAAAAAAAACTTAAATTCATTCTTTTATTTATCGTTGCAAAAACGTGAGGCAGATGAAAGAAACAAATTATTGTTTCTACATAGGTGTAAATGCTCCATAACCACAACATAAATACGAGTATATGTAGGTGTAACAAAGAGAGGAAGGGTGAAGGTCCGATTTTGTAAGAAGTAAAGCGAACACTGAATCTATACCCAAGGTGTGCCCCCATACAAGATCCCCTCCGCATAGAAATAGTAAGTTGAGATGAAGGTTTGTGAAACAAGATAAAAGTTGAAGAAGAGAGTAATAGGTACTAAAAAACAAGACATCAGTGAACCGAAAATGATGGCCCTTAATAAAACACAAAAACCTTTTTTATTTCAACAAAAAGAAGTCATACATGAGTTTTAGCTTGGGACCTCACGTTTTCCTCCTGTGAGTGCTTGTTATCATTGATACTGTAAAACTGTAACGACCTATTCAATGACTTGTCCATTTTTGAATCGTCAAGTAGAACAAACCATCACGAGTATTCGCAAGGAATACAAAACCTCCAAATACAAATTAAACTTATTTTTTTTAGAATGTTAAGGTAACAAATCACTTTAACATTTTGACCGTGACGTGAGCCATATTTGGTCACAGGGGGAGTTTTCATTATGCTTCTGAACTGAGTGAACCAACTCAATTTAAAAAATACTTAATCATAACTAAATGAAGACACGATCCAGTTAATGTTTGGTATTTTAAACATTGCTTACTACAATTGACTTTAAACTTGAATTGAAAAATTAGCTTCAGTTTTACCTGCCGCAGTAGAAGTGTTAATGAAAGTAAAATTCTAGTAGCTATACAAAGCTCAAACTATGAAGCCGCAACCACAAAATGCATAGTCAGGCGCAGCCAAGGTGGATCTCTAGGAAATAGTTAGTCGATGCACATAGAAGCGCAAGAAAGATGCTAAACAGAGAAAATGAATTTAACATATGAATATTCATATATTTTATTGAGGTTAGGCGGGACAATTTTGAACTCTCAATTTTTAAACTAAGAAAGTACCAATGAAATTATTCACATCAAATTAGCCAGTCAAGTATGATCAATATCACATAATGCTTCATAATATTTTGATAATTCATGACTTAACTCAGATGTTCTATTAGGAAACTCACCAGCATTAAGTTTGTTAGGTCATTACCCGAAGAATCAATATTATTTCTGTTGTTAAACTTGCTTCTGCTTCGAAGTATCATTAAAGAGCGTTGCGGTTCACTTGATACTTTCACGCGTCCACAGACTTCGTCGAAATATCCATGCCAGATCGAGACTAAAGGCATGCAGGCTCGCAACGAGTAGTCATCCACATATCTATTCTTCAGTCGATAGGCATTGGGTCAAACAATGGCAGAATAATCTCATGTCCATCGCACTCTGGTTTTCATCAGACCTGAAAAAGTGGCATGTTTGATAACGACGTTCCTGGGGTAGATACTGGGGTTAGATGAAAATGTGAATTTACGATGCACAGGCATGACACTAAATAATAGGAACAAATGTGAAAAAATGTAAAAGATATATTAGTAAGGATTTGGGCGAACCAAAGCCCCAATAAGGGCGATTATATTTAGGTTATGCATGAAATTTATGAGAATTTGCAGTCATTCCTCTTCAACAGAGAGGTCTCGAATTCATGTATTGTGACTGGAGGAGAAAATCAAGCACGGACTAAATGTTCTCTAAAGCACCTAAAGAATGCTGAATGATGTCAAGATTAGGAGACTGAGGACAACCGAGTACGATATTCCACTTCATCTTCACGCTTATCTAACTATGTTTGAACTTAGTAAGCCTTGTGAACAGACGCATTGTAATCTTGGAACAGAGAAAACTCCCAAGGAAACACAACATGATGCATAGGTTTCAAGAGATCTTCGAGAATACTGCGATAATGCTAGACTGCGATTTTCCTCTTTATATGACAAGTGATCGATCCCAAGCCACGTCAAGATGTCGCACTCCATAAAATGTTTTACGGCAATAACCAGTCATCATTAAATGCTTCTGACGGGATTCGCTAGACAAATATGAGGATAAGGTAAATGATGCTTCGTCAGATGAGACTACCTGCTCTCACTGCATGCTATCATGTCCAGTTTCGGTAACCTTGACTTACTTCATATATACATATAACATTCCGCGGCGACAGTGGCGCTTTTTAAAATGGCCACTCACTCATGTCATGCATAGTCGAAGCACGCAGCAAATGTGACTAAGCCTATTGCTCTACGATTGATGGGTTTGAAGTAATCAATATGGTAAAATTGTGTTATAATTATTTAACCCGCCCTCCGAATTTTCTGGATGGAGTCCCTTAATCAAGCTGCCGTAATCCGCTAGCAACTCATGAGCCACATTCCTCACATGTTTGTGAGGAACGCGTTCAGCGACCAACCCATATAAGATGAATTTCCAGTGGGTATTTAGAGATAGCCGTGAGATTCTTCTTGCGGTTTACCTATACCTGCCCATGGCAGGTACGTGAGCGTAGAGCATCGGCATAGTTGAGCATCGACTACCAGGATAGTTGAAGTCGTCAGACTTAATTAAAACTCTCTAAAACCCGAATTCACAACTTGTGTTCTGTTCAATATCAAGTGTTTCGCAAAATTAAAGGGAAATCCCTTGTGGGCGGAGGGAACGATCTTTTTAACGGAAGCGTGCATTTGTGCTCCTTTTATTCATCTGCTCATTTCCTCTGCAAAATGTATTTATTTTTGAGGATATTCTCTCGGCAAACCGCATCGTATTCGCTTTCTTCTCGTAATTTTTCGTTTTTTTTTGCTGAATCTTTAAATTGATAGAAAATAATCTGAGCTCGTGAAAATTCGTCGTTGAATGCTGCAAATTCAAGCTGGGTTTGTCATATTTGGCAAGCCTTCACTGGGTCAAAACTATTCGCAGCGTATCAAAGAATTTGCCTCTTCCCTTATTCATCCCTGAGGGAGATATAACTATTGCATCAATAGGAATTAGCACTTCTAAAAAAAGAGAGGTGCGGCTCCGAGTTGAAAGTTTGACAGGCCTTCGCTCTCATGAAATCGAATAGTTTTTGTTTGTCACGAGCCATTTTTTTTTTAATTTTCTGCCGTCCTTTTCCAGTACCATTTACTTTCTTCTCTTCTTTTATCTTCTTCAATAAACTTGTTTCAATCTTACTTCTTTTATGCGTGGAGTGTGGTGATACATCTCGCGCATAGATTCCCGGTCCCCTGGATTCCATGCTAAATAGTGCCTTCTTCTTTCCTCTCATGGGAACACGTTTGTTGCGGTTAGAGATGCTTGAACGTACTCATAACCTAATCTAATCTTTCCCTTATGAAGTATATTCTGAACGGTATTGAGATTTGAAACTTCCTCTGAAGAAGGAAGAAAATCAAACCCACCATTTAGCAGTTATTTAAAAATTAAAATTTATTGTAATTCGTAAAATTAGCAATAAATTAAAAAGTAGGGCAAAATTCAGAATTTTCAATATGTAATATAAATACATTAATACTTTATTACGTTGCCCATATCTGCTGAAAATGACCTCAGTTATTGTTTAAAGCTAGAGGTGAGGTTCTTGCCCTGGTCACCAGGAACTTTTTGCGTTCACCATGACACCTTCTCTAATTAAGTTGACTATGTCCAATTTCGGCGACATTGGCGACATATTCATTCATGGCGACATTGGCGACAGTAAGCCTTTCACTAACTAGAATTTTCATATGCCTTATACAAACTAGAATTTTCATATGCCTTATACAAACTAGAATTTTCATATGCCTTATACAAACTAGAATTTTCATATGCCTTATACAAACTAGAATTTTCATATGCCTTATACAAACTAGAATTTTCATATGCTGCCTCGGTACTTGTGGGTTATCTGTCACCACTTGTTTAGGGGAAAAGTGAAAAGTATAATTCTTTTATGAATATTGAATTGACGTTCTGGACATTGAATGGATTTTTCATGTGAGAAGATATCCTTGTTGATTTATATTTATTTCTAATACAATGTATCTACTTTCCATATTTATATTTGACGAATCTCTGGGACCTTCCTCTTCAGTTCTTGGAAAGTCCTAGAGATTCATTTTGGCCTGAAGCTAAACAAAAACTAAAAATAATAAAAATTAATAATAATTTAATTAAGCTAACCTAACTTAACCTAGCCTAAACATCAAAAGGAAACCATAAGTTAAAAGTAGTGACAGATTATTCATAAGTACAGCTGCCTCTTATTTTCAATAGTATTTAGGTCTTGAGAATATGAAAACCAGTCTAAAATCCTGATTCGCTTGTCGCTCCGTCAATTTAAAATGTTTTTCGTGTGAATTTAATCTCGTTGTCTTGCAGAGAAACCTATCTGGTCTACTTACCCTTAGGTCAACCTGAGGTTCATAAAGGGATGTGTGTAGTGTGTTTTTAAAATTTAATAAAAAACTGTCGAATTCAGCGTTTCTTTTACCACATGATATTCGTCTAGGCCTGTACATGACCAACAACTCCATTATGTAGTCATATACTTCGTCTAGAAGAGCAGTGTTGTATTTCAGTCAAGCAGCAACGTGCTTTTTCGTTGGAAGTGAAACTTTTCGAGCAGTACACTGCTTTAGATATTCTTAACACAAAGTATTGACGATAGTTTGTCTAGTTATACTTCACACCTATACTAATGCCACAAGAAAAATTCTCAGGGTTTTCTTTACCATTATCAGAAGCTTGGAGCGATCTCCTCTTGATAAATTGTGGGATGCGCTGGATTTTAAACTAATCGCAACCTTTCTCTACGACATTCATTTCGTACTAATGAGTTACACTGAGCCAACAGAAATGCCGAGTTTCTTAGATACTTTCCTTTATTCATTGCCATTCATGTGTTGTTCAATATTCATGTTCCTAACTTGAATGGAGTGTTCTTTGGCCTAATCTCAGCGGCCGAGAATTTTGGGCGATGATGATTCAGTTCACCGCTCGTTCAATGAAGAATAAACTGTTGTAGTGTATCTTTTACGATAGGAACTGATCTGGAAGTTCTAGACGAACTGAAAAGGGTACGTTCTTGAGTAGACCATCTTACAAGCTGATGTTGCTAAGTCATATTTCTAGGATTTTGTATATTATAAGTATTATTTTGTTACCCTGTGTTTGAGTTTTGTTCAATTGTACGATGCACAAAATATGTCTAATTTGAAAATATTTTTCGGTTGTATTTAATTTTTCCCTTTCTTTTATACAAGTTTCAAATCTCAAAAATGTTTAAAAATCTACGTAATAAAAATAAAATTACTTTTTTTGGTACGTTGTATAGTAGTTTTTTGACTCACTGTATGAATGTCACAAAGAAGTGTTTCATCACGCATTATGATACCCAATTGTGCGTCGGCACTAGTATACATGTGATACACATACTCGTGTCCAAGATACACGTATATCCTATTTTTCAGTGTTTCGGTAGCTCACCCACAAACACTAGAGAAACAAAAAAGCCTTCTGGCGTGCCCTCCGTGGAATGATTCGTTTAAGAAATCGGTACAAGTTTTGAATTTAATATAGACATTTCAAATCTTATTTTAAGACATCATTAAACGTGTTGAGAGTTATTTCGAGAGAGCGCGTATACTTTAGGTCATGGCCTAAAGTTCAGTGGAATACCACATAAAAAAGAATGCTTTAGTCAATAACTCTTAAGGGAACGCAAATTCATTGCTTACTGAGTTTTCTCCGTCATTTACATTCATTTAAAATACAACAAAACCCATAGTTTAGATCCGTCTCCAATCTCATATCCTAAGATGAGCGTGATATAATTAAACTCGGTAATTGCCCTCTCCTCTTTTCCTCCAAGCCATAGATTGTGTAGAGCTTGTTGGTGAAATTTTCCAAAGGTGAATTATCGTCTTTCGTTCAAATCGTTTTAATTAAAAATATGCTAGAGAGGAACGAAATTCATAATTAACGTCTATTCAAAGTTTATCCAATTCGTTTTTATTTCCGTAGTTAAATTATTGGGATTGAGGTCTTTACTGTTGAATTAAAGAGGTAGTTATTTCTAAGAAGATGAACAAAAAATAGCGACAGGTAAGTGGTTGTACAAGCATTCCTTAATAGAATGACATTAAGAGTAATAACTTCAATGCGAGAATTGAAGGTCATGAGTAATGACGATGAGAGTAGCGAAAGAAATTCCTTGCCCTTAGAAAACAACTGCCGCATAGAAATATTGTAAAAATTGACGAAAGAGCAGCCAAGAAATAAAAAGTCAGTTCAAGACATAAAAGATAAAGAATTATACCATCGAAGGCTCATGCAACACATTAATTCACACTTGGAACCTAATTGCGCAAAATTATTCCCGTCTGTCATCGTCATTCTGTTCATTATCATTGAAGTGCTACAATTATATGGTGTCGCTGAAAAAAGTACGTTTAGGCAACTATTATGCTTAGGGGCAACTATCACAATGTATTACTTAAATAAGGAAGCGGAATATTAACAAAGTTATTTTTTAGTGGTTTGCTTGGGTTTTATTGGTGGTTTGGATAGAAAAAATACAAAAACAGTTTATTTTTAATTATTATATTTCAGACCGTGAATCACTTTGCTTCCCTAAACAAGGATTTTCTTGAGAAAGGAAAATTAAGAATTTAAAAATAACGTTAAATTAAAAATTTCTTTCAATTCGATGCAGTTTTCATCTGGCCTAATCTCCTACGGAGTACAATAACATCAATAAATAAATAAATAGAGTAAAAAGTCAACTCCCGTTTTTTTCACAAATGTCGGGATAAAACACAATAATTCATGCTCAGGTTAAACAAAAATTAAACAATCAACAAATCCTTCGTGATTTTACGTAAAGAAATTCAGTTCGATGAAATTTTTATTTGTTGTTTTCAGGAGTAAAACGAAGTTAAAAATGCATGAAATATATACCCTAAAATGAACTACATTTGGGCTCATAGATTATCTGTGACAGTGATTTCCATTCCATTTGTTTGCAAGCAAATTTTATTTTTAATTTCATAAATACAGAAATAGTAGAGAGGCAGAGAAACATGAGATACAAATTAGGACAATTTAAACAGATGTAATACCATGCTTATATAAATACGATTTTGAGTACACTTATTTGCATCATATTACACATCCAACCAGGCTCAACTTAAGCTTACCTCAGGGATGATTATAAGTACTCATGCTATGTTTCCTCGAGCGTTGAAACACGCCCTGCATTTTCTCAAGTAAATTTGAAGTGCAAGAAGAACATACGATATTTTATCCACAGCGCGGTATTTTTCCTTTCCTTCTAACTCTTCCCTGTACATTCTATGAATTTTCTGAAATTTAATTAACTTAAGTTCATTTCTTAATCATTTTCACAGTTTAATTTTACAATCAGAATTTCAGGTTTTCCTATTTTGGAAAACTCATTCTGACTCGATTCCCACGCGTGTGTTCAGTTCTCCTACTTCATCAAAGTATGTAGAGAAACGCTCTCATAGCTTTTAACTTGGTTGAAAGGAATTAATTACCTTTTCAGTAATTTCAGAACAGCGTAACCTATTAAAAAATAATGCAATGGAAAAGGTATTTTTCTGTGTGTCATATTGCTGTTAGTGAGCATTTATAAATTTTCACTTGATTAATTTCCCAGAAATCAATCAATTTCATTCATTTCACTTGAGTATTGTTCTGCATTTCATCATTGTACACTGTACCGATAATAAATTCCACACAGTATATGTTTCTTCACGTTGATCGTCATAGAGAAACAGCCACCGTGTTTTGTTCGAAGGTAAAGGTGTTGGGTACGGTCATCTGTTCATCGTTGAGAACTGCCGGAGAGACTTTATGGTCTTCAGCGAGGGATGCAGGAGGTTCATATCCGTTCTCAACAGGCATAGCCGAATTATTGATAGGAGAGTTTAGGAACTCTTTTTTCGAATACAAAAAGTAGGAGAAGGAGCCGAACAGCAGCATCTCGAGGATGAGTATCCAGTTCTCCACAGCTGGCGAGAAAATTTATTTCAAAACGGGAAAATATCAGTGATCTTGGAAATAGTTATTCTGCATGTTTTGTATCAAATATTACACATTGAAGAGCCTTCAACATGGTCCTAACGAGTCATATTGGCTTCAATTATATCCCTCTGTGCACAGGGAAACACGACAGTCATCTGCCTCACCTGTCACCTGCCAATAGTAACGAGCCCGTGACAGGACCGCCAGAGATAGATCCTTCTACTTAGATCTGAGTTAAAATGGCTACGTTTGGGTCGATGAGTCATTATTTTGAAAGCAGCCGAAGATTTTGTTCTTTCTGCTCTCGGTGGCGACGACCATCAAAATTATTCACCATTTGGTGAATAAAATCGTAATACCACCCATAAAAACATCAATTTACAAATATGAAACTAGTGAAACAGTCAACAGTACATATGTATATGTAAAGGTAGCTAAATCTCAAATCTTATTTATTGGATACTTCTCTAACTACTCTGCGGCATTTTCTTACATCAACATTTTAAGCTTGCACGGAGATATTTCTTCATAATAAAATTTTGATAAACTCCCTGACAGAAAACCTTGCTCATATTATTCAAGATGGCATTGTATTTGATAATAAAACATGAATACCAAATATATGTAAGGAGCAAAAATTTTCCCTTCAGATATTTGAAAAGTGCAGATGCAGAAACAGTATACGTGTTGGATGTTTCAATTCTGTACTTAGGAGTGAAAAGTAATTCGTCTTAGATGCGTTTCTTGTTAGAGATACATAAGAAATCAAAACTGCACAAAACCTACAGATGTTAGTAAAGGCTCTGCAGTCCGAAAGAAGCATTTAATTTCGTAATACAATAGGCTTTAGCTCTCACAATTTTCTAGCAATGATTGCCATTGGAAATAGATTGTAAATCAGATTAAGAAGAGATCCACAATCCTTTTTCACCTTAACAATTGTTTGCCATAAGTTAAAACACAGCAAAATAAAACCATTTTCAGGCTCAGTGGCTGCGTCACGCAAATTTCATCACCGTCAGAGCTGAATAAGAAGACTCACTGGCCACGGATTATCGAGACAAAAACTGATCAAATTGAGAGAGCATAAATCACAATGCAAAACCCAAGCAAGAAACCAAACACATGATAATGTTTTCCAATGCATGCCAAGAAATTCGATACTCTAAATCAGGTTAAAGTGTATTTTTGATGTATATATTAAAGGACTTATTTTTATTCAGATGTTCCAGCTGTCGATTTTACCGCATCTCATCAGCAGAACTGTTCGCGAGCATTGTGTTCACGAGCCCTGATGTTAGAGTCGTAACATCAGCGCTCCTTCAATGCAGCACTTCAAACTTTCTTTTTTTCTTTATTTCATTAACAATTTTGAGTGAAAAATCTTAGTAACATCAATGACTTCGTAGATGACACAAAATTCTGTCGAAACTCTTATCGACAGCTTGAACTCATTTTCCTTGAACAAAAAAGACAGGAAGGTAAACAATTCAGGGCTAACACTTGTTTAAATGGCGTTAATGATGCTAACTCAGAAGGGCTTTACGACATTGAATGTAACGTTCGTATTCACACTAGACAAAACGGTCAAATTTTAACAAAAAATACTTTATGAAACCGTTTTCCGTAAATTTATTTTCCGTTTAATTATCAAAATCTGAAACAGGCTGTGATTATTATCATTTCAGTTTCTATAATAAATTCATTTAGAAATTCTTTTAAAAATTGATGCAGTGGAAATCCCGGTGTATTCTGAAGGGCCAAACCGAGGGTCGACTGGAATTTCAGAGAAATATTGCTGGAAAAAACATTAGAGGTATACTTAATTTGGTATTGTCAAAATCTAACTTTGCTTATATTTCTACGATACCTTTGGTTGTGCCTCACCTGATCGAAAAGAAGATGTAACATTTTTGATAGCACAGGCAATGTAGACAAATCAATTCCCTAGTATCACCACATATCTGGGAAAGGTTGCATACTTACGTAAGAATGAACATATTGATGACTGCGCGTAAAGATTACTGACTGCGAGTGTGAGGGTAATTATTTCTTCTTTACTCCTGCTCGTGCCTGTGCGTGAATGAAATTTCTTGCGAAATGGGAGTTGGGTAGTAGCCCAAAACTTGCCTCCCCTCTTTTACCTTTTGCTATATTCTATTCTATATATTTTCTTTGCGCGAATACTCACTGTTTTCGTATACTACCGGAGTGATGAACTCGTTGAGGCAGGGAAACGCTTTGAAAATTCCTAATACGTTGAAGACGAATGATTGCAGCTTTGTGGTGATGATCAAGATTTTCAGAACCAGAGCTTTTGCCTGTTGAAGAAAACATTATAATTATCCTTAAATATTCTTCCGACGCGTGTCAACGATCATCCTCTGTACATCTGTATCCGGGTATTTTAACAGCCAATCATAGAGCTCTCTGAAAAAATAAAGTACTAAGATTTTACCAGGATCTTCATGACCAAAGTGCAGCAGGTCGCACACTTGAGAGCAAGTTTTAAAAATATTATGTCTTTCTTAAATTGGTCTTGCGGAATGCACGAGGCTTGAAGTGCGCAAAACTCGTAGGAACTAATTACTGAATAGGAGAGAAAATATTTTGCTTTTTAGGTATTAATATTAATTTTTACTCACCCAATTTTCAATGAGTTTGATCGTTGTTTGATCGCCATGCATCAATATTAAGGCCAAGTCATTGAAAGCGTTTCAGCGCAGTCTCAACTTTTTCTTCAATGTCTGTCAGTAGAGTATTTTAGGTCTTTCTATGTCTTTTCTCTCCATCGAATAGCACATTAAGTACATTTTTGCTGTTTTGGTCTCAAAAGATTCAATATATCTTATAATTGCATATTAGAATACTTATAGTTGTATTTTTGCTGATTAAATATTATGCCAAGAACCATCATGTTAAGGACTTTTTAAAATCCAAAATGTGTATATTTTGTATCAACTTTTTAGAAAATGTTATTCTTCTTTTCTTTCATTTTCACATGTGTCAACGTAAATTAAAATTATGTCCTCTAAGACCGTGTTTGTCATCGTTTCATTATTTTTATTTGTGACCAGTATTTATATGTTTTAACCAGTATAAAAGATTTTTGTAATTTTATTTCTAAATTTTTTTCTTAATCACGGACACGGCTATTGTCTTCTCCTTACGGGTTGTCCATCAGTTAGGGACCTCCTTCGAGTTGAAAAACATTTGAAATTTACTTGGTTGTGGTGCATTTTATGCATTAACATTTTGTTAATAAGCAATTTTTCTTTTTCTTTCAGTTTTAAACGGAAGTAAACTTTGACTCGCATAAAAATAACCGGATTAACGTTTATTCAGCATTGAAACTTTCGAAAGTGTTTTCACTCCTGGGTTGGGTGGATCTTGTGAAATATTGAGTCCAAACCATAATAACTGTGAGTGTAATGTGTGCTTCAGGTGAAAGAATATAGCGAAGCTACTTAACACATATTTACGCGCATAAAATTTTACAGATATGGTTTGCGGACAGATACGGTTTACTGTATTTTAATTTTTTCACCGATATATGCATTCCACCTTGGTCGTTATGGGAATCTTTGAAATACTTCAGAGATTCTTGCTTCAATGTAATTGTCTGTGGTGTAATGCGTTAAGCACTGTTGTAATGACCGCTGAGGTTTTTTAATTTGTCATGAATAATCCTTTATTTTTGTTCTCTGACCAAAGATAATAAAAACCGGCCAAAAATTTGTTCTACGTGTAGCAAAATTACTTCAATTGGAGAAAGTTACAGTCCACAACGTCAACTGGTGGTCACGCAAATTTGGATGTTTGCGTATCAGGTAAGGCTTAAAGAATAAGCTAACCGAAATTTGACTTCTTCTCAACTAGCCCCTGCCTTAAATCCTATCGCAGTTCTGTTTCAACATGAGTTATTAGGCGTCTTTGAATACTAGGAATATAATGCCGTACCCTGTAACGATACTGGCTGAAATCAGCGTCGACGAGTTTTGAGATGATGTTGAGGGCGTACACCCCGCTCAGGAAGCTGACGAAGTTGAGTACCGTCAGAACGTAGGAGACGGTGCGGCTCTGAACCTGCAAAGGCAGGGCGAGCACAGCTGGGGTTAACTATAGGGAGGTTGAGGGGGAAGCACTTCAGTGGTGATATTTATTACGAAACAAAAAATTGTCGGCCTGATGATGAAACTCCAACTTCAACCGTGTACTGTGTTATCCCTTCTGATGATTTATGCAGTGTTTTATCATCAGATGATCAATTATTGTGTATTTATTTGGAGAAGGTTGAGAGGATCAGGGGGATCGTACACGCAGTGCAACTGCCCTTAATTCTGTACCTCAAGTTAGGTGCTGTCGAGATAGCTGAAATTTCAAAAATGTGCTACATATACTTAGAAGTAGTCTGATGATTTGGTTTCATTAAAATTAGTATTTCTCTTCCCTATTTTAAGCCTGCAATGGCATGGTAACCATAAGTGAAGCACCAAAAGTAGGCAAAGTAGAAGGTTCTCCTAGTTTACTCTGAAGAACCGTTTGCTAAGGTCCTTAAATGTACTCTAAGTCAGTTGACAACCAGCAGAGTAGCAAGACAAGCGAAGATAATATTAAAGCTATGAATTCTAGGCTATTCAAAGCCTGTGAGCCTATTTCAGTATACGTTTATTCAGTATATTTCATCAGTCCGGTTTAAAACAGAACCTGTCGATGTTCATTCCGGACAAATAAAACCAATTTGCTCTAGAGGAAACTCGCACCAAATGCTTGAGAATGACAAAATTCCCTTTTATAGTAAACTCATAAGTCATTCCGTTTTAATACTTACAACGCCATCAGAATCTTCTTGACATAACCGAGCGAATATGAGACAGAAGTAATAGATAGCTTGAGTGAACTTCATCTGCCAGATCATCCACTTGACGACGCGCAGTCGCATCCTGAAGATGGACCAAGAAAACGAAATGTTTATCTGCCACTACAAGGTCAGTATGCTTAATTTTGAGGAGCTGAATGTTTTATACTTCATTTAAATTGTGTAGGTAAAACTCTGTGTAACAGGCATCTTATGCAAATTTAAGGAGCTCATTTCTTGTATGACATTTCTTTTATGACTTCGTTCAATTAAATGATTCATTTTTTTGCTTAGAATAATTGTATTTCTTTGGTCAGAAGAGCAGCAAAAGTACTATAAGTCGTGATATTTAACTTATCAACATTTGGAGTCATTGGTAATATACATACATTTCGTAAAAAGTACAAATACAGTATAAGAAATTACACCATCTGCAAATGAACGAAAAAATAATCATATCAGATAATATAGTTAAGTGATAACATAGCGCTGTATATCTTCCAGTGCCTATGAAAAGTACAGCTAAAGCATTATTGTTAAAAACGACTACTATACTATTGTCCTCAAAAATGCGTACGTTATTTCAAAGTTAAACGTACATGCCATTCGCCAAGTACCAGAATCAATACAGCTTATTTTCATTGAAATAGAGATTGTAATGTTTAGAGTGATGATCATTGGAGACGCGTTACATGCGAAGACCGGATGCAGCTCAAAAATCATACGTGTTTGTTATTGAGATCGGGTGTAAAAGGTTACATAGAATAAAAAAATATGCGAACAATGTATTTTATATAAATTGAATACTGGTAGTTTTATTAAAAAACAGAAGTTCTCACATACGTTTAGAATTAAATTATAGTGTACGCTTTTAAGCATTGCTTACTTGGACGCCTTGGGCGAGGGAAGGCAGGGCATGCAGCAACAGAGGGGCATCAAGTTGAATTGCAGAGTTCTGTCCTTCACCTGCTCTACAAGCTTGTTCTCGCAGCCGAACATCAAAATCGTCAAATCCACGAAATGCCCCACGCCAATGCACATGTACCTGCAACGCGAAGATGACATGCATGCAATGTTCTGGGGTTTGCGTTCTATGTTTCAAATGTCATTCTGCTGTCATAGTAACATACAGGGTGTCCATAAAGTGGTGGTGCAATTTGAAATTACTGTAGCTTTGAAACTATACCTGATATAAACAATCTGTAAACTGAATTATGAAATTTACTGTCTCTAGTTTAAGCGTGGTTAGTGGATATTTTGTCCAAAATGTTTTGTATAATTTTGAAGGCTTTGAATCTTGTCTATCAAAACAACTTATTACCCATGGTTTCATGGTTCATTTTTATGGCCTCCACGTTTCCCAGATTTGACTCCTTTATATTATTTTTTATGGATGCATGTGAAAACAAGAGTGTACGCAACAAGACCTCGTTCATTGAGAGACTTGAAAGGTAAAATAGCTGTTGTGCTCTCAGACATTACTGCTGACCAGCTGGCAAATGTTTTTAACGAATCTAAAAATTGTGTTACTCTATTCATAGCTAATGATGGTTTACATGTAGAAACTTAAGTAAGCTGCAATAAATAAAATTTAAAATCTAATTTTTCTTGTTTCTAAGATTTTTCATAGGTTGTTTCTATCATGTATAGTTTTAAAGCTACAGTAATTTCAAATTGCACCCCGACTTTATGAACACCCTGTATTAATGCAGGCACCACTGTGCTCGATCGATTTCATACAGAACAGATATTATATTACAAATTATCAGTACATACAGTGTAATAATTTCGTGCTTAATGACTTCTTCTTTCAGAAACTTTCATACAATTTTTTGACTTTGCTACTCACGTGATTTTGACTGCGCTACAAATTTCGTGCGCTCGCGGCACGATCAGAGCCAGCGTGCTCATGAGGGTCACCATCTGCAGTGCGGACAGATAGAGGAATACAGAGACAGCATATAAGTTTAGCCTTTATGGGGAATATCGGAAATTGAAAAAAACGCGCAAACCCAATCTAACTTTTTCGCCACCTGCATGCCTGTTTTTCGCCGCCCAAGAAATTAAATAGCGTGGGCGGCGAAAACCATGCATGCTCCGGCGAAAACGTCAGACTGGGAAAGAGATGGCTGTGTTTCGTTCCCGGTAGTTTATAAAATTGTTAACTACTTCAAATTTACAGTATTTGAAAATTGTAATTAACAAAATAAATAACGTTACACAATGAAATGAATCCTGAGTTATCTTGAATTACATTTGCACGCTTACCGGGTATATGGAAATGAGCCAGAAGATGTGTCTCCTGTAGACCTTGTGTGCATAACTGTACGTGAAATAAACTTGCCACAAGAAGAGCGCGTAGAACAGCACAGACACCACGCAGCCAATGGTCGTGAAGGCGACCCCGTACCCGCCCAGGGCTGCGTGAACGGACCGTAGTTTTGAATGTGTCAATCGACTCGAATGCGGGTGCAAGATTGGAATTTGATGTGTCTACCGCAGTGTAATTCAAGATTGAGCAGCTGAACGGTCATTGTATTGGATACGAAAGTCAGCATTGCTTCCCAAGTTCCTTTGAGGAGTGGGAGTATTTTGACCTTTTCTCTCTCGACGCATCAAATATGAGGCGCATCAAAGAAACGCGTCTTAGTCAATCGAAACTGTCTAAAATATTATTCATTCTAAAGTTACACTCCCAAAATTTGGTGCATAAATTTTCAACTTTTACCTTACGTGTATACAGTTTCATGCCTTGAAATTGACAATTTTTTGTAAAAATACTAAAATCTCTTAAAATAAAATTAGGAGAGAGGGGGTCAATGTGCCCTGCATACCTCAAAATATAATTGGGCCAACTATTACCTTGACCGTACTCGGCCACCGTAGGTATGTAGGTGGGCCTCGGGCAGCTGCTGGTGCTGTTGTCGACCTCCATCGTGAACTCATTCAGCACTGGAACGAAGAGTTTATATTCATCAATGTGAGATTCGAAAAATTTTGCCGTTACATGCAGTGACAACCACAACCAACTAAGAATGAACGTTTGTGAAACTAGAAAAACTCCACCATATATTCTACCTTGCACACGTGTATTCTTGTGGCACCCTCACCATCTCCATTAAACTATGAGATCAAATGCTATATGCATTAATGAACAGATCTCTGGCTGCGGTTGTTTTTTGATGTTGCAAAATTATTGCGTTTTGCGTGTTGCTTGAAGCTCTACAGGCGTTGCTAACCGAAGGTAAAGCGTTTTGCATCGCTTCACCTTTGCTGTGAGAGCGAAATTTACTTTATTTATTGGGGCTTCTTCCTACTTTCTTCAGAGCAAGCTATATTGAGATCATCACAAGAAGAACAAGAAGAATAAGTCATTTTTGACTTATATTTGCATCAACGGAAAAACACCGTAAAGTTATCACAGTATCATAAATATTACTAAAACAGAGAAAACTATGATTATTTCTCAAAGCGCGTTGTAAGTTTGCTATCTCCAACTTGAAGTAAAGAATTTCGGCACAGGCTCGCATGGCTTGAGGGGCTACAAGCGATGCTCTCATTATCAGCTAAGATACAAAACAGTTCTCCAGCTTCCCAAATGCAAGTCAGCGAGTGACGCAAGTGCCGGGCTCTTCCCATTCCCAACTGTCGCTGCCGTCTGATAACAAAGCGGATTCCAACATCCGTGTTCCTGCGATCACAATTTGGCTCTTGGCACATGTTTGATTATCACTTGAGTCGCTACATATATTTTTGGGGAAATCCCTTTTGAAGGCTCCTCATTTCAAAGCTGCCTATTTGCTTGTGAAATTTGCTTTGAAATTGTGCGGCGAGATCCTAAAAATATTTCATGGGTAATTTATGCCACTCATTATATGAAAACAAGCAAAGTGTATTGCATGGTTTTCTAATTGTCCGACAATTAACGTTCGAAAATAAAGAGAGCAGAGGCTGAGGCCCTTCACAAAGTATTACCCATCAAGAAAGCTTTACTTTGTATCTTGCCGTTGCCCTAATAATACATATTCTTCTTACGCTTCGATGAAAGTGCCACGACAACGCACAGCTAATTATTTTTCAATTAGAGTTCAGCTTTGCGTATAAAAATTACACTTGTGATTTTAGAGTTACATATTTAATCGTATGAGTTTCTAAGACGTCTAAAAACGAACGAGTGTCAAAAAATGATTTTAAATGCCAATGCTACAAATCAATCCTGTACTTTTGATTCAGTGTGAAAATATCAATTTTGTCTTCAAATTATCGATACGTTTTACAGTATGCTGCGATTAAATCAAAATAAGTATTTTGTTTTCAATTTAATCAAATGTATCAAAATTTGTCTGATGTCAAAATTAAGAGAACATTTCAGAATATTCAGTTTCGTCTGAACTTTCAGCTGGATTTGTTTCCACGGTCATTAAAGGGGTAATGTATTCTGGTCAAGTGAATCCATCCCACAGCTAGGCCCAAATTAAAAATCCTTCTGGAGCGCCCTAAAAAATAAATCAAGAGAAGTAACCCTGGACGTTATCTGCCTTAGTTAAGAAATATACCCAATGCCTGACAAACGAATAATTACTACAATTAGTGCTACATTTTTAAATCTAGCTCAACATACACTTCTTCACGGCCTTGAGAACGAAGGTAGCGATAATCAGATTATACGACGAGCGTAAGCCATTTATGGCACCTTAAATGCAATGTTCAAGTAAGGGCGTCGTGTGATAGATAAAAGACTGATAAAACACTTCAATTTGACGAAACAGGAAGTAGCGACAGAACACTGTGCACATTGTATTTGCAAAAAAACTTCAATCACGAAACCCTTCTCTGCTAGCATGTAGCGTGGTCAACTGCAAGTCATATGCAAATGAAGACAGTTGTACTAGATGTGCTGCTGGTGGCAAGTAGAGTAACTAAATTCTAACCTGGGAAAGTATAATGCTCACTTTGCATTTTTTCGTAACCATGGGATGGAAATTTTAGAACACACAAAAAAATGAGATCTTTCGCTTTCAAATGGTCACTCAAGTCTCCTACAGACGTGAGAAACTTGGAGAATAATCAGTAAAAGTGTGTTCATTTAACCCATTAAAAAATTCTGGATATTTGCAACATATATTATGTTTGTATGAAGGGAAGAGTCTCGGATTAATAGGAGGAGTGAATTTTCTTGCAATATTCAAGAAGTAACAAAAAAATTATGATTGGTATTTGTAATTCTTTTCATCCGTGTACGAAAACAACTTTCGCAGGTTAGGGGCGCTTGCGAAAATTTGCGAAAACATTTGACAATATTTTAATTGAAGGTCAGTAGCGTAGCATGATTGTTCTTCCACGTAATTCTTGGATACACTACCAGCATGCGATTTCCATTGCCTAAGCTACTGTCTATGGTCTCCAATACATGCTTATTGTTTCCTCTTCTCATAGTACGCTATGATTACAGTTTCGAATTCCAATAAGAACCGCAACGAAATTTTCGTCAATAATTTTAATCAAGAAGCAATTTTTACCTAGCAGATCCAAAGGAAATTTTTGAAAAATAGTGGACAACAAAGGATACTCTTATCTGGAGATCAATTTATAAATTTATCACACA
The DNA here is from genome assembly GCA_014220935.1 of Platorchestia sp. MABIK. Classification (NCBI taxonomy): domain Eukaryota; kingdom Metazoa; phylum Arthropoda; class Malacostraca; order Amphipoda; family Talitridae; genus Platorchestia; species Platorchestia sp. MABIK. The sequence goes on from JACJUY010003468.1 coordinate 61,306, forward strand.
TATTCGATTTTGAAACCCGAAAATCAATAACTCAAGCTATTCCAAGGAATCTGCAAATTCCGTGATTAAATTTGGCGAGGGAAACCAAATGCTCTCCATCTCACATAATTTCAAAATTTCATTTGATTGAATGAATCGAACTGTTCTTCTGTTTATTTTATGCCACTATGGCATGAGAGGATTTAGTCACGAATGGTTAAAATGATAGCTCTAAAACTATTATCAATATGTAGCAATTGGGAATTCAAATACAAAGCAGGAAAACACTATTCATAAAGTCTCTCATAGATGTTCTCGGGACTAATGCATTTCTTTTTTTATCAACGATTTTTTTATATCAACATCCTTCTTAAAACTTGGACTTTTTGCAGATAACAACACACTGTAATCGAGTTTTTTCTGAAAAGTACCTTAAAGATGGTTAACTAAATGAACAAAAATTAAAGAGGGTTTCGTTCGGCAAATAAAAGCAGCATATTTGTCAATGAGATTTGGACATTTCGCCAATAAGATAAAACTCAACTCCACGGCATCGGGAGTAGCGATGGCAAATTCAAAGAATGACAGCTACACATTCACGGAAATAATCCTTAATAAAGGTTTCTCCTTCAAATTTCATATCAATCAAAACGCACTAAATTATCTAATCCATTGGAATTTTGTGCGAATTCAAGCATTTTCACAAAAAGGTAATTCTCAAAATCCTTGAAAGGACATATTGATACATCAGCATATTCAATACGATGTCAAAGCATAGTATGTTACAGAGAAAAAAAAAGAAATTATTCAGGTTACAACAAAAAGGCTTTAGGGCATCTCAATATTAGAAACAACGCCCGTACTAAAATTTTATCCAAGAAGCTAAAAAATAAAGAAATTGTGGAAGTTTTATACACAAGATATTTAGAGTTAAGAAAATTCTGACATTCGACAGCAAGTATAGGTTCTTATAATAGCAACCATGAGTAGTTGACGAAAAATAAAAATAAGCTCCAGAGTCCCCAATTTCTTAAGAGAAAATTGCAGAATAGCTTCCGTTTTCCTGACATAAAATTAGAAAATTTCACACATGATGAAATTCGCGTTACCTTCACCTACTCAATATTTGAAAGTCAACTTGAATTTTAAATGTTTTCGATTACCAGACGAATCATAAATAAATAAGAATGAAGTAAATGACAAATGCAAACCTAAAATACCAAAAAAATACCGTCCTTCGTGTTCTATTCCTGATCTTTACTAAGAATATGTAATGGCCAAGATTATTCTCTAACTATAAAATTAATGCTGTACGAAAAAAGTGAAATATATCTGATAAAAAATCATATTTCAGAGTGTTAAACTGCACTTCTTTTCAATTTTGACATTAATGTGTTCTGTTTCATATACTTCACTAATTCTGAGTTATTGAGACATAATGTGAACTGAATAATTCTTCTGGTGGGTTGCCGTAGCAGCCTCGTAGCTTATTTGGGTCACAATGTTAATATTAACTGTTTATACATTAACTTTATCATGTGTCTTGCTTGCCGCTGGTGTGAACAAATATTTTAAATTTTGTCAATTTATGAATGAGTTTCCTTTAGTTCATACATTAAAGTTCCCTACACTCTTTTCGCCTTGTGTTAAGGTTTATATTCTTTTCTTTGCAGAACTGAAGCGTATTTACGGTAATTTCTCACTTCGAAACAAGTTTTTAAAAACGGGTTGTTGTGTGAGAGTTAATGCATCAATTTGAGCCGAAATCCACTGTTTCTGCATTGAAATTTAAGTGATTATTCGGTGCGACGCCAACATAAGTTTCATTATAATGCAAATAATTTGCTACATTTTTCTCGAGTCGAAAATTGTTGAAAATGGAGAAAAATTAAAGTGCCGCGATTTCAGCACAAAGTACACGCGTATGCGCATCACATTCTGACCCTACGGTTTTTTACATCCATGGGCTTTTGAACACCCGAATCAATTTCGTTCATTCAACAAATTTTAAGTCCGCGCTTCCAAATCCCGAATATAATTTACTGTACATATATAGAGAATTAGTAAATTAATACTACTTGCGTTTCGCCCTTTATTCGTAAGTTGCAGTGAAAACATTTGAAACACTTCAAAAAAATTCAATACCGCATTCATGCTTTTTCCGTAATTTTAACCTACAAAGCATGCTGAGCACCTCCTCGACATCGTCACGAACTCTGAGTTAGAATTAAAGACAATTACAACTGTTACGAATCAACTCTGATCACAAAAGCACCAGGTTTATTGCAGCAGTAAACATGTGCTTCATTTGCCGTATATCTGCTGCCGTTGACGAAATCATGAGCACTACCCACTTGAAACGTCCAAGTACGGGTCCATGTACGACATTTTCGGTCGCGTGTTGTCTTGTCTCCGACAAATTTAACTTAGAATATTTTACTCTGTATTCAATGTATTCACAATGGTTGTAAACGCTTTGGCTCTCAGTTTGCTTGTTTCTACTGCAACAACTGATTAGGGACTGAATAACCGGCCTACAACAAATGTGTTTTTATAGCAGTCATGAAGTCGGCGGTCTTTTTATCTTGTAAACCGTCATAACTTATGCTAGCAGACAGCCTGGCACTCCCTCAATCGGAAGCACATAAGCTCCTCCTACACCATACTGTGTTAATTAAGATTTCACATTTATACCGTCGGCATTTTTTCGTCCAATTAAATAATTGTTGCCATTGCGATTAAACTTCCTACGTGCACCGCGATTGTGTTTAACTTTACTCTCGTTCTGATCACTGCGGATAAATTAATTTAAAATACTCACACTGGGTATAGGAAGCGGACAACTGGAAAAAAAAACATGGTGATCTAAACTAGTACTAGAATCTAGACTGAATTAGCTTCAGTTTGTATTCCATTCGTTTTTTTGAATTCTACTAGAAACAAATTATTAAGAACGATACCTATGTTTTGTCTTTAAATGTTGAAACTTTGTTAATTTGTCTTCGGCCTAAGGTGAAGATGCCTCACAAAATCGTAGTTATTTAATCCAGAAATATTTGTCGGTAACGAAATTAAACGTCCATTTCACCATAGCTGTGTATAGCAACAATAACTCAAAGTTTTTTGAACACGTTTAGGCTTGAAACTTGTACGTTGAAGTTTCATCATTTACTCGTAAATTCAACGCGAGGTTATTTTATTTCTTCCTATTTGTCTAGTTCAATTTTTTCAGGATAAACTCAGACGCATGGAGTAATTAAGAGCTAAATGACAGCCGCCCATAAATGCTTCTGTCTATCTAGATTTCAAGCTCGGCTACCGAACTGACTTAAGGGCTTTATCGAATAGAACCAGTGAGCTACAGTTGACTTAAGATAAGGGGTTGGACAAAATAATGGAAATACCTTGGAAAATCAACAAAATATATTTTAATATGATGCAGGTCTATCATTTGAAGCAATTACAGCCTCAATTCTCTGAGGTTTCAGATCATCCAAATTATGAATTGTTTCCAAAGAAATTTTAGCCCATTCTTCAGCTAAAACACACTTCAGCTCTTTCAGAGACGATGGTGGCGGAAATCGACTTCTTACTTGAATCTCTAAAACCGACCATAAATGTTCAATAATGTTGAGGTCTGGGGATTGTGGTCTGGTCTCAATTTCATGTTGAGGGCTCATCGTCATTAGAATGTTCCTCATGCCATTCTTTAACAATTCTTGCTATTTGGAATGGAACATTATCATCTTGAAAATTGGCGTTCCCCTCCGGGAACACTGCTTGAACCACAAGATGAGCTTAGTCACCCAAAATTCCTAAATAGTCTCGGTTGTTAATTCTTCCTCGAAGGGAAATCATTGGCCCGGCGGATTTATAAAAAAACATCACCCCAGATCATCACAGAACTCCCGCCATGTTTTACAGTTAGGAGAAGGCAATTTGGATTAAAGGCTTCTTTCGGTTGTCTCCAAACTCACACTGAGCCGGAGGTCGGAAATAAGGTAAACGATGATTCTTCAAAGAAAATAATTTTTTTCCACTGCACGACGAACCAATTCTGGTGTTTCTACGGCACTCTAAACGCTCTGAAACATTTGTCTGTGAGAGCAGAGGTTTTCTAATTGCAGCTCTTCCGTTGAGTCCAGATTTGTGCAGCTCCTGATTTACAGTTTTTGTGGAAACTGGGTTCTGTATGTGTTTATTGAGGTCTGCAGTGATTTTAAGAGCCGTGGTCTTGCGACTCTCACTAACAATTCGATTTAGAGTCCGACGGTCTCTCTCACACAATTTCGACTTTCGACCAGACCTGTGCTTTGCTGAGGACGTTTTTCCTTCTCATTCACAGGCAGTTATTACTTTTGAGACAGTACCTTTTGAAACGTCAAGCATTCGGCCAGTTTCTGTTACACTAGCACCTACCATACGAGAACCAAGAATTTGGCCTCTTTGAAAGTCAGAGAGGTCTGCCATTGTATAAGGTTATAACCAAAGGTTTCTTTCAGATATCTGGAAAAATCAGTTAATTTAAAAAAATGTCAAATAGATACAATAATAAACAATGAAACATATAAATATTCGTGTTAGATTGTTTATAATATGTTCAAAGATTAATATTCCAAAATGTGAGGTATTTCCATTATTTTGTCCATCCCCTGTATAGTTGAGGAAGTTAGAGTTCATTTGCTTTCATCGAATTTACATCTGTCGTTGAGTTATTATTTTTTTATTAATTGATCCACTGCTTGAGTTTTAGTTTAATTAGGTTTGCTCAGAACAATAACATGCGTTGGAAGCCGGTAGGGAATGTGCGCAGCTGCCTGATGTTTTGTTTACTGAAAAAATGGCAGGGATTCATGCTACGTCGTGATAGAAAGTCCTGCCCCACCTGTTGGACGTCTGCCTCGCACGCTCTGTTCGTTGTATAACATTCTCACAGCTCCGCCTTTTCTACTCAATTTAAACCCAGTTTTTTATCCTAAGCACAACAGTTATATTTCGCCATGATAATAAATCATCATGGCGCTATATTTGACATCATTCATCTAACACATTTCTTAACGTATTCGTGCTCCTTGATATGATAGCTTGCTCAGAATTAGTTATCATTAAAAGTAGAACTCGAGAACACAAGATATTACTTCCTAGTGATTCAATTGCACAAAGAATAAAATTAGCTAGTGATTAGTTAGCTCAGCACTCACCATTCAAGGAATAAAAAGACCATATGAGTCAGACCTTTTTGTTTGTCTAGGCCTGAATTGCATGTGTACGTAATCAATCATACAGCGGAAACTGTTTATGGCCCCCAGCTCTCTCATGACGCCGACGGCGCGAGTGTGTCTTGCGTATCATGATATTGAATATAGAGCGTGCATTGAATGCAGGGTGCATAAAAGTCGGGATCATGCGTCCATATCACAAATGCAGGCTCTTTAAAGTACGCTTCCTTATATTTCCATGGCCCGAGATGCACCTAAACCATTTAATTTACACTTGTTGGCGTTGTTTGAATTACGCAAATTGCTTCGAGAATTGATAAACACAGACTCTTTTATCTCCATTTTCTTCAGACCTTCATGTTGTAGTTTAATGCTCCCAACCCAAAATGTGAAAGCTCACTTAAGCCGGTAAAAAAAGAATCGAAATGATATCGTGGAATCTAAACTCTGAAATAAGTTAAGTCGCTATTGTCTTTGCATTTCATCAAATACACTACCTAATTCGTGGCACAGGAATTTTTATTTTAAACATAGAGACGCCTGTTATTACAATCATCAGCATCTGAAGGTGAGAACATGAATTATCGCCATCTGGAGAAATGGGTCGCATTTTTAGGTGGCGTATTTCTTAAATGCACAACCAGTCACGTCGAGCCCTTAAATGTGAATAGCGCTTGCCCTGTTTTTATCAACTACTACACCAGTAATGATTGAATAAAATATCAAGTTAAGTTTTAAAATTAAACGTTTGAAAGCTTAATCATCACAATATCAATAGATTGAGAGTAAAAATTAGGTTCATTTATATATATCTAAAGTAACTATTAAGCGAACCTTCCACACTATTAAAACAATTTAGCCTCTAATAATTACAGTTCAATGGTCGTTTACTCTTTCTCTTCGGATAATCAGAAGTAATCATCAATATTATGAAAGGAGCAGCGTCCGTCCGTCCGTCCATCTGTGGGTCACACCCACCTGCCGAAAGTGTGTGATGAGCGTATCTGTGTTACAAGCTTCATCAACTCCACAATTATTTTCGGTACATTAACCCAGCAGATTGAGAGTCGGAATGAACATCACGTGTATTGGTAGGTTAGATTAGGTTGTATAGGATATCAGCAGTTGAGACTGAGGAAAGTATAGGAAAGGTATAAGATAGCATAGAAAATTGTGTGAAAGCCATGTTAAAGATCAGTTGGTCTGCCACTTTATCAAGCTGTCAAGGAGGCTTAATGACTATTTTTGATAGGAGTTTCACCAGTGCACAAGATTAAGAGTATTTCAATCGCGGGTTCTTTTGGGTTGGATATATTTGTTTTTGATCCCCATCTGAAGTTTATTTTTTAGGAAATTATCGATTCCAGTCAATTATGACGGATTGCGTACACCAAAAAAAACCTACACCTCGACCTTCTCACAGCGCCAGCAACGTAACATCGCCTCCTCCCCTCCCGTTTAAAAAAACAGGGGCGTACTAGTCACTATGATAATAAGAGCCGCGTCCGTCCGTCCGTGTGACCTCCTCTTCAAATCGATAGCTTTGATAGCAACAAGGATAAAGCTTGAGAAATACAAGAAATTATTCTATTGCATTATTTTTCTGTGGCGATTCAATTTTCTTTCACTTGCATTAAGGTATCCAGAATTCGCAATCGGCTTATTTTTAAAAATAGAAATTTTCTTTTGAGCTTTCTCTGTTAAAATTCATCATTTTGCTTTGATACTTTAAATTGATAATGCGAAAAGAAATGTTTTAAATTCGTTTGACCAGTAACCTGGCTACCACTTAGTATAAGGCCCAAGATTTTGGAACTTGAGTTATTGTTTTCGAAATTGTGATTTTCTTGAAAAGATTCGGAGAGATAATAGACGACATTTCAGAATAAAATTCCGGCAAAAGAGGCCACCATGGATAGAAATGTGTCCAACCGCAAGAGAGAAGTAGCAAGACTTCGACTGCAAGAAAAACGCCGAAGATGATCGCATGAACAACGCGAAATGGCAAGACAAAGCAATGCTGCTTGCCAACGAGAAGCTGGAGCTAAATTGACCCTTGAACAGCGTTTGGAAATTCTACGGAATAATGCAGAGCAACACCAAGTAGCTACAGCGAGCTTAACACAAGAAAGAAGCGAGGAAATTCTTCGCCATGACGCTGAACATCATCGAGTGGAACGAGAGAATTTAAAAACTCAAGAAAGAAGGAATGCGAATTCAGATCGATGCGGAACAATTAGATCGGGTTTCTCTCAAAAACCAAAGATGAATATGAAATTATTAACCGTACGTTAATGGGCATTTTACTAGGAGGAAATTAAAAAAAGGGACGTGAGCAAAATGTTTTTTTTCTTTAAAATTACCTACCGGGTATCCCTCTAAAATGTCCCCGACTTTGTAATTGATTATATCTCCACTTTAAATTAACATATTATATTTTTTTTTCACAATGTAGAAAATTTTGTTTCCTTCTCAAATAATTTGAGATTTTGAATATCGGTTGAATAACCGCTTTACAGTGATCGATTTACAGAAAGAGGTAGAAAAACTAATTTTTCAAAGAAAAAGTTTTAAAAACAACACTGGTGTTCTTCTTCATTTTTCAATAAATAAAATACTTTCACAATGATGTATCCCACATACCACCAAGTATTTAAACCCTCTGAGAGGCTTCAAGTTTCAACTGTTTTCAATAGTAGTGTTTCAAGAACTGAAAGAAAACGATGAAATAAGCCGCAAAACTCTTCGTTCAGTAGTGGCTAGAAGTAATACTTGCCTTGAAAGAAATGGAGGGTATGTCGAAGGATACTAACCTACTTTATTTATTTAATGTTATTTAAGGTTATGATTTGTTACTCTATTAAATTTTTGTTTATTCAGTTTTTTTTTTGGAAAGTACAAAATAGGGAAGAATCTCAATATTGCTTTAAAAATTTTTCCTCTGAACAATTAGATTTTCTACCCCTTTCAGTAAATCGATCATTGTAAAGAGGTTAATCAACCGCTTTTCAAAAACTGAGATTATTCGAAGAGGAAATAAAATTTACTCCATTGTAAAAAAAGACAATTCAAATGTGTTAATTTGAAGTGGAGATATAATCGGGGCATTTTTGTGAGACACCCGGTATAGTGGGCGAATTTAAGAACAATCGGTAAATAAACAAAAAATCTCTCAGATGACCCCCCTAAAGGGATATCTGTCATTTACTATTCTTAGAGTATGGTTACAGCAGTACGAGCGCTATATGACGTCGTCGGTCTCGTTACCTCGGTCGGTGATTAGTTTGTGTGAACTCGGAGTAATGAGTATGCCGGCTTCGTTGACGCCTCAGGATATCGAAGACGTTTGTTGGATGCAGAATGAGTAACTGTGGGTTAGCGACAGCGAGCTGCAGCAAACGTCAAGGTTACAAAGGCGTAGTCGTCTAGATGCCAGAACAGGGAACACAGGGCAAGCTGATTTGAGAGCAGTGACAGTGTAGTAGGAGGCACTTGCTGCACTGCTACGGTAATATTGGGTGGGGCGATGGGGAAGAAGTGCTCGGTTGTAATATTGCCGGTAAGGGAAAAATCGTGAAGGAACCCTGGTGCAAGAGCGCTTGGTGAAAGAGCTTTTACACAAGAAGAGTTGTTGAGTAAAAGGGGTTTCATAGGAACGCTTGTGTAGAAGCGCTAGGCTATAAGAGCTTGCCTGTCCCGCACCGCAGAGCAGACGCAAACTGTGGGCGTCGCCAGAGTGCAACGAGGTTGAATTCTGTTCGCCATAAGCCCGTAACTGAGACTTTTGATTAGGGCTGAAAAATCAGAGCTGAGAGAGGAATTTTGCCCGAGCAATGTTGCAGGGATGACCGTCCGGAAATGGCGGGCCGCTCGTCCTGACCGCTTTGGAGGTATTCTATCGGTCTGCTCGATGTGACAATTTGTCGTGCTGTTCTCGTAAAAGCACCTTTCACTCAAACCGTAGTGCGGGATGCGCGTAGAGTGTAGAGCTCTAGTCAGGCGCGAGGCTATTGGTTAAACTTAAGGTGGCACGCCGATACGCAGTATACTTACATTTTGCTCGCGAGCTCGCAGTGAGGTTTTCATGGTGATGACAAATGGATTTTCTGAGTAATTCATAATTACAATGAGGGAATGACTCAAAAGCAAAACACAATAATCCTAGATAGAAAATGAATATATATGTTTCTCAGGAAGAAGTTTCATCTGATTTGTCAGAATTTTCATTTTTTTCTTTTGTTTGTCTTTGCATTTCTTGGGAATTTAGAATGGTTGGGACTCTCTGCATCACCATATTCGTCAGACATCATAATCGCGCACTAAATGGACAACCTCAAAGAATTGAGAACTTAACTGAATCCGTTGCTTGAATGACAATATTAAGTAGTGGTAAGCTGATCTTAGCTTTAGAAATAAGAACAAGAAAACTCAAAGGCAATTTATTTTGCACAATCACGGGCATGTTACATTCGTCATGACTCTCTCATGAAAATAGTTATCAATTCGTTAGTTATCTATCATATCGTTGTGCCGTTGATCAAGAAGTATTTTGATTGCTGATCCAAATTATTGAGGAGCGGGGTTGTGGTTCTGCAGTTGGCAAACATGAAGTAGAGACTTGAAAAATCCTTAGAGCAATTGCTGGTCGTGTAAATCCACCTTATTTTAATGGGGGCGGATTTTTGAGATGTCCATCGCAAATAAAAGCTTAGAAGTTGTCCATGAATAGTCCATTGACGAAAGTTCAATGCCACCCCTGTAGTATTATATAGAGCAAGTTTGAGGCTAAATTTCAGAACTGTATTAAATATATGGAAATTAGCCTCATAATTCACTTCCACAAAGACGGTTTCAAAAATAAGAAAACATGTTTGTTTTGCTGGTCCTTTTCCAACGGTTAGGCTTATAGTCGTTTGTAGTTGTTATTTTTTGAGAAGAATACCTGTCCAGGGGTTTAATTCAGGTTTCTTGACTAGCTTTTGTACAAAATTTTGTGAATTTTAATTAAATTTCATATACTGATTAGTTAAATATAATTTCTGAGCAATTCATTTTTCTACTACACCCTAATATCCCTGTCATCTGCACCGATCTGACGACCCAAGAGTTCAAAAAGCATGGAGCCTGACGCTCGTTCTTGAAAAATTCATCATAGTCAAGGCCCTCAAGTTCACGTGCTATTTTTTGAATAAATATCACAACCTACTTTAAAAATCAATTATTGTTTTATCTTTTTAATTTATATTTCACACTGCTTTCACACTGACAATAACTTCGAGTACATGTACGGGGCTGTACACTCTCATAATCAAAACTTTAAACGTCTACAGTTCACGCCGAAAAGTGTTCAGTCATGCCACGGTCAACATGGAGATGTGACGAAGTCGGTGAATCTTTGTAGCGTTGATTGCGCCCTTCCTCCTTTATCATTACTCTCATTCGTGCAGTGTACAACCATCTGAGCGGAAACAATAAACCTCATGTTAGATCAGCAATTAAACTGATACGGTGGATAACGAACCTAAACTAATGATCCGCATTGCCTGTCTTGGTATGTTCATCACAGGCAGTATAAATGAGTCAATTATTAAGCTACGCACATACCTCTCTCAGAATATCTGTGTACGGGGAAGGTGTTCGCAGAATAGCTGTTGGAGGTTTCGGACGGTTGGAGGCAGTGCCGCCCTTTTCGATGGGGGTGCGTTGCTTATTTGTTCTCAGTTTTATAATGGGGCTTTTCTATGGTAAAAATTAAGCTCATGAGTAAAAGCCAATTGATTGAACATAGCCTCAATTTTTACTGATTATTATTAGTCTCAAAAGTAGTAGCTCCTAAAATAATGACATCTTCCTTTAAGAAAATGTCTTCATTGATCACTTCATTACTACAATTGAATCGTAAAAGAAGTTTTTAATTTCCTTAGTCTAAGCAGAGGGAGAGGGTGAAGGAAATCCAAACTCAGTGAATAGAAAAGTTCCCCTCTAACTTCTTTTACTTGTCTCCTCTTTTTATTAATAACTCCAAAAAATGGGGGTCATATACTGAGGGTACCGAAATATATTGAACGAGGGTCTTCCTTGTCTAGCACCTGCGCTACGGTGGAGACGATGATACCATCGTGAAAAAAATCTTAAAAATAGTTTTTCAAAAACTTTTCTCATCTGAAACTATTAATATGTCAGTGTCACTTTAGCCTTGTATATTTACAGACAGGCAACTTTCCTCTCTTTTGCAGGTTGTTTAGTGCTTGGTTCGTGCATATGGGACGGAAATAAGCCGCCATCTGAGGTGCATGACCCGCCGCTTTCACGCCTAGAACTGCTCAATAATGCTACTCGCTGACGAGCATAAGGAGCTAAGTCATGATGCCTCTGACGCCTTATCAGTTTAGCAGCCCTGAGTGACGCAATAATTTAATTGAGTTCCTAAAACTCTAGAATAGCTTTAAAATGGAACTTCGTAAACTCAAGGTGCAAATTCTGCTTGCTAATGTCGATGAAACTAAAAAATAAATTCAAATTGAAATAGTATATAACTATTCGTTTATTGACCGAGTTACGATCAGTCAGCTACAAAAAGTGCGGCAGCCTTTTTTTGATTCGGGCAATGAACCTAAAGTTATTATTGCGTAAACTTTTGTGAGTTATTGGAAAGCGGGATAACTGTACCCTATGTGATAATTTGAACGCCCTTGCAAGGCCGTGAATAATAAGTAATATTGAAAGGTTACATGAACGCTTTATGATTTGCATTTTTCCTTATCTGAATTGAAGGTAGAAACGCATGGACTTCAAGTACTGCTTGAAAATTGTTTTTGCTCGCCAGCATAACTGCAATTACGAATCCTATAGTTCTACTATTACATCCCTAAGCGGTTACACTTTTCTTGTCTTGATGACAAAAATAAAAAGGGCATAAGTAATTGTCAGTGACAGTTAAATCGATTACGGTGGTCGTATTTCTAAAGTTGAATCCTGTCCTTTATCGCGACGAAGAGCATCCCACAATATTACTGTAAAAAACAACGAACTCAAATCTAACGGTGAGAACCAGCATAGAAAAAGGTAGTGTCAACACTTTGACAGTAAATTACAAATTCTGTGAGGAGCAATTACGCATTTTTCCCAAAGTTTTGGGAGAAAAATGTGAAACTATTTTCATTGTAAGTTTACTCAGGATCAAGTGGGCTCATAAATACTGGCAACAAAAGAGAAGACGGTGACTAGTTGTTAAATAACGGCTTCGATAACACTCCCCATTTACATTAGCACATGAGTTTTACAATTATTCCATAGGAACCGATATTGTTGAAAGTATGTAAGATTGTTGAAATCATGTATGTAAAATTAAAAAGTCTATCATTCAGGAGTTTGAAACTAAATTTTCGTCCACTCATACTAACAAGCACCAAGCAACATGCGTGTACCAGTAAGAGAACTATGCTTTACTACCCGTTGAATTTATGAAATTTTATAAAAAAATTTTGACATGAATGTAAAGTGAGAAGAGATTGTAACACAGGGCTGACAAAAACTGTTTACGACAGGAATAGAAACAAGGGAAAGGATCCTTTATTCCAATCAAGCCTGATACATATCATCTTGTATTTCGGTTTTTCAAACACCTTATAACTAACACCAAGACACAATGACGGTTACCCCTTGTCAAGCCGGTACCGATTTCCGACACTTTGGTGGAGTAGGAAATTGTGGCTGAATTCTTCTTTTTCCCAACGGGAAGAATCACCGCTCGAATCTCTTTGCCGTGGTTCGACTGCCAACACCTTCCCGTGAAGGGCGCGTTCTTAACTACTCGGCCACGGTGACCACAAAAACACACCTGGAGGTGCCGGGGAAACAATTACAAAGAAAAACAAAATAAACATTCAAGCTGGTGAACCAATATAACTTTGCATTTAAAAAGTATTTTATACCATTGAAAGAGATTAAGAAGATGACATCGGATTTATGAGTATGTAGTGCGCTCAAAAATTCTTTTAACGCTATTCAACATAAGGTTTGAAAAACTATAATAAACACGATTTACTTCTCATCGATTCCCTTGATAGTGAAGAGGCCTTTACGAATTTCTAGGGTTAGCGGGGCGTGCTAGCGGATTTATTTTATTATGCTAGCGCGCCTACTAGATTTAAGCTAGATTTAAGGTAATGAATGAATTAGTCGATTTATTTTTCTAAAATAAAGGGCAGGATGGAGGAAGTGATTCTTGGCACGGTAGTTTTCGATTTTCTTAACGTCCAACTGTAAGGGGGAAGTGTATTGTGGCGTGCGTGAGCACCGATAACCAGAATTTTTTATGACCTCCCACCCTACGCTTCAATCGGGGTCAACTGCGCATTTCTCAATTATTCATTCTGCCTTGAGCATTCAACGCTGCTGCACTTACTGGACTAGGGACAGGCGGACATAAATCCACTACCTGGGGATCTACTTTTCGAGGTGTTCTGCCTTGAGGCGAGGAAGCTCGCCGGACTTGCCAAAACCTTAAGTTTCCGAACCTTTGTCATTGATATTGTGGAGATTTCTCTAGGACTCGAACTATTATTTTTCATTCATTGAGCAATTTATTGATGGGTTACATGTTTGATGGTGGCTCGTCAAACAAGTTACAATTAATTATTTTAATTCTCTTTATAGTAAGATAAGGATCAAGTAGTGCCTGTTAATTAATGGTTATTCTTTGCCTTCAGCGTTTAGACTCGAGGAAGGAGTGGCGTGCGGCTAGCCTGGGGCAGTGAGGCAGCTATACCAGCGTGCCACCGACTCTTAGCGTTTCCTGCCAAGCTCAAGTTCCATCTCAAATTAAATTTACGCCGACTAGCTCGTTGGAAGCAAATTCTATATTGAAACGGCCCTTTTTCTTTATTGAACAAACATCAGGTTGGGACCGTTGAAATAAACACTAATAACTCAACAACCGTGTGGTCGAAAATGTTTCGTTAAAGAGTTACGAGGACTTCAAATTTTCCCATGGCCAACGAGGTCTCCTGATATTACACCCTTAGATTTGTACATTTTGTTTACAAAACAACAAATTGTACGAAACATTGGTTCATTCCGAAGAAGACCTCATCGGCAGAATTGTTGAAGCCCTCGCAAGGATTCGTGAAACTCCTGGCTTCTTCGATGGCGGAGTATAAACCGCATCATAACGTGGCATGAACTCCTGCATTGCTACAGATGGGTGACGAGTTGAACATCTTTTGTAAGAACCTAACCTAATTTGAAAAGCTCTTTCTTGTGGTCATAAGAACATAGGCTGTTATTCTGTTTCTTGTGTTCAAGATAAAAATGCTTCCCTGATTTCTACATTTTTTTTCCCTGCCACTCTCAAAGTACGATTTTTTCTCCACTACGTATCAAACTTTATGTCTAACTAAATCTTTAACAAAGCGTTTTCGATCATACTCTTGTTGAGTGAAAGTGTTCATTTCAACGGTCCCAATTGTATGTTAAAGTTTGTACAACGAAGTGCCGGTCACCCTGCATACCACTGAAATTGTGTCATTTGAGCATTTAATTTTTGAAACATATTGAACAAAATATTACCACAAACTGAGTAACTCCAACCGGAATGAAAAACTTTGCCTTTTCCAAGTGTGTTTGAAAAAAATGTACCGTGCAAGGCTGGACATGAGTTTTGCATAATCTTGCATTTGATGCAATTGCAAAATTTCGAGCTCTGATTTGGGTTGAAGAGCACAAGTAATTCAGGGAACAGGTATCCCCTAGAATATTTGAACAGGACATATGTTATAACTAAATTGATTGTCAATCATAAAATCAACTGAACAAAGAAATGAATAGGACGAAAGTGTTTTGCCAAGATTGATATGTTAAATCAGGGTTATTATATTCACAATTTGAGTGTAAAAACTGTTTATAAAACTTCCAGAAATATCCAGAAGCACATGAAACGTACACAAACTACGATGAGCACAATCATTGCCTCTCCCGAATTATGTTGAAAATGGATGCTTAGGGAAGAAAATTCTGAAGCTATTAAAAATAAAGTAGTTAGACATTTTAATGAAGGATTAACCTAAAGAAAATTCCTGAACGTGTTAAGGTTCCATACTCAACTGTTGACTCAATAGTGCGGCAGCATCGAGAAACTAGGGCAATCTCCTATTTACCAGGAGTCGGAGTTAATCGTAAGATCACAAGCTCATATGCTGAGTAAGGTGACAAATGAGCCTGTAGGCGTACGTACCTGCAGAAATAATATTGGAGTTGAAAAGGAGTTCTCGTGAGTCGAAAAAACGTTAATTACTGGAGAATTGCATCCAATGTTTTCACTCTACGCGGAACTCTTGTAAAGAATCGTTCAACTTTCGCCAAAGACAATCTTGACAAAAAAAATCGAGTTTTGGGAACATGTTGTGGCCCGATGAAAGTAAAATTGAACTTTTTGGCCGAAACGAAGCTGGTCTTGTTAAGAGGAATACAGGGACTGCCTATGATCCATAGAAAACCATCCCTTCCGCGTCTAGCATGGACGACGGCAGGATCAGGGTTTGAAGCTATTTTACTGTTCATGGTTTGAGGAACTTCAGATGAAAATGTTTTTAAAAATAAATGCTTCCATGAATGTAGGCAGATACGAGAGCAGAAGCTACTTCCGAGCGCAAGAAAATTTTACGTCTGGAGCAAGTGGCCCTTTCACCATGACTATAACCCTAAACACATGGCGAGATTAACAAACGATTGGTTTGCAATCGAGAAAATATGTTAAATAAGTGTCCTATAGGCTGGCCAATCGCCTGATCTCAAACCATTTAAAATTTGTTGCGAATGCTCAAAACTGCCATGCACAATTGAGGTCAGGCGACTGGCTATTCATACCAAAGAAATTTACTCATACCAAAGAACCTTACTCATTTAAGGTTATCTGCATGGCTTAATTGAGCAAGATACCACGAACGGAGAGTCAAAAGTTAATTGCATGTACAATAATCGTCTCCATGCTGTTATAGCAAATAAAAGTCAAGCCACTAAATAAAAAGGACTGGTTTTTAGTTTTGACAAAACAATTCTGTCCCATACATTTCCTCACATAGTTCATTCTCTGGTTATTAATAATTTTTCTTCCATTTTTCATGAATATTCTGGTGAAAATTTGTTCTCTGAACTACCTGTACTCTCCACCTCAAGCAAAACTCGAAATTTATTTACAACATTAAAAATAGAGTCATTTGAAGGTAGTACTTTTGTCCATAAACTCAACATTTATGGTGAGTTCTCCTTCCGCTTGGAAGTAGTAGGTCCATATCAATGTTGAAGTTGATCGTGATTACTTGCCCGAAAACAATCTTAAAACTTTTAGAAAGGATGCTTGTAAAACTACTGCTTGGAACAAAAAGATGAACTTTATTCTGTAATTCAGTACATGAAACCGATAATGTACAAACATAAATGAATAACATTTTTAATGAAATAAATAACGAATGACAAACTCTACATTGTAATTAAATACATGAAATTGATTACGTATCGACCGAAGAAACATGTTTGCCACTGAACAGGGTGTTCGGTATAAATTTGACAACATAGCATTTGATTTTTTCCAGATTTTTTAAATATATTCATACCAACTAGGCTTGAATTTAAAGTTTAAACCCACCTTCATTCATGAACACGATGGCAGCAAAAATGAATGACTGGGAGCTACCTGAATCGTAGAAGAGAATAACTTGTATCATGATGATTCGTTCCAGCCACCAAAATAAGGAGATTATCGTCGCTGCTCAATGCTCCCTGAACACAATCCGGCATGAACTACAGAATTGCAATAGAGACTACGAGGCTACGAGGAGACTAAATTTTCCCAAGCTATCGTGGTTTTCGGATGCGTATCGTCAGAGGGTGATGCGATACACACAAATCCCAATGTTTGAATGTTTGGCCTCCAAATTCCCCTAATCTTAACCCGATGGATTGTTATGTACGGGGCACTGTCAAGAAAGGTACCAATCGCCTTACCAGTATTACAAGAGACCAGTTAATCGATAGAATTAAAGTTGCCTTTGAGGGTCTTCCGAGGGAAAGTCTAAAATCAGCTTGCTCCAGGTTACGGGCCCGAATTGAGACTGCAATACACGCTAATGGCGGTTATTTCGAGGAAAGATCTTCGACAATAGTTTAATTTTCTTGTACATTAAATTTATTTGAAATCAATTAAATTTTATAAATACCATGCTCGTTTTCTTTCTCCTGATAAAACTGTCAAGTTTGTCCCAAACACCCTGCATTTACTTGTATTTACTCAATACTTGTTAATTTATTCTTCAATTTTTCTGAGAATTGAATTTGAAAGAGTTTTTTCCAGTTGTACTTTCGACAGATGTAGAAGCCTGAAGTTGTTGCCAACGTCAGCCAAAATTGCCTGTTCCATTCACTGCTGCAAAGTTAGAAAAATGTTGTCTCTGTATTTCCTCGAAGCTATCTGTCACTGCTTCAATCAATTCACTAACGTTATGAGGTGCTTTTTGTTGTTGGAAGGATTGGATTGAATTGAAATAGCCGAGTGGCTGTAGATCTCTCAAGAAGTGCCTGCAATACTGTTTTTCTCTCAGAATCCGTAAATTTTTTATCTATCTGTAATACAAGTGTGTGCTCTTTCTATTAGTATCATCTTTATTTGCCTGGTCCTGCGGGTGATCTAAGAACTGTTAAGTTTTATCTGAAAAAAGCTAAATTATATTACTTTTTCTCTATTATTTATTGATAGGTTAGAGTTCGTGTTCAACACGCTGTGTAGAATCATCAACTGTACTCAAAACAGAAGTTCGTTAAAAGACACAAAAACAAGGAGAGTTTTCTCCTTGTGCAGCAAAAATTTCCGATCGGAGTGAGTATAATAAATCAACTTTGCGTTGTCATCATTCTACTAGCTACAGCTGAACGATGAAATAAGAGACATAATCATTTATAGAGAACGAAATACTCGTTATATTTATTAGCTTTCGTATCAAACACATATTTATAATAATATCAGTTGCTGAGGTATTTTCTTTAAATATTCATGTCTGACTGCCACCTGGTAATATTTTTCAATTCTTTTGAAAAACCTATCAACACAGTAGGAGCAATTTTGGAAATAGCTTTTTGAACAGGTAACTTTATGTTTCTCATCCGCAGCTCGTTTTCAACGCCGTTGGTTCTTGTTCTATACTCAATTTGTTTCCCATTTCCTCTCTTTGCACGAGTTTAATGGGACTTTTGAGAGAGTTTTAAGTTAATTAAATTTGATTCAATAAATGAAAATACGGTTCTGTGTCTATAAATCTGGATGTGCGGATGTTGTTGAAAAAGATTTTTCAATATCTTATAAGGTAGCGCATTATCAGTGATGGAAGTAGGATTTTCAATGCCTTGTTGATAGCATGCTTGAACTAGATAGATTTTCATGTCATTCGATACAGTCGTAGAATTAGAAAGCATCTTGACGTGTTGTGAAGCGCACACCACTTCAGCCAGACATGACGCCAATGCAATGCAGATTCACTCGTTTACTTAGAGCTAAAAATTTGTCGCTGTTTCTCCGTTCTGAGACTTTCCTTCTCTACGCTTGCAATTGAGATAACGGTTTGTTTTATCAATCCCGACGAGTGTTCTGCCCGTGGATCTTGCTCTAAAAATGTTGCCATGTACGTTGATCTGATTACCTTATTTCATGATATTCATGCTATTGATTACAATTTTTGCACCTTTGGGTGCTGGCAACTCTCAATCCAACCAATTTATAACTGTAATAACAAATACGTGTAATTGGATGGTGTTTGACAAATGCACCTTATGTTGCGCGACAATGTAATAAAAGAAAACGCTTCGACAGAAAATGACATTTCCTTCTTGATATTCTGAATTTACCATCCTGAATTAACCGCCGCGTTTATTCAGTTTAATATATCTGTTTTTCTTCAACTGATCATATCCTATTTCATTCAATTTTTGCTCATAGTTCTTGCAACTACCTTCCAATCTTTTTCAACGTTAAAAGGCTTAAGAAAAATTTGCTGTCATTTTCACTGGTTCTTTTACACTTCATTTTCGAGTTGGCGATCGTGATTTAGTCTTCTAAAAGATCAAAATTGAAAAGTAAAAGACTTTTGACGAATAGCATTGTAATTGTTCACCATATCTAACAAAGACATAAAGAGGAATGAAGATAAACGTACAACACATGTTATTTTTATTTACATTCATTAAATGAATCATAATCAGCACAATGATTGAAATTTCTTGCAGACCATTCTCTTAAATTAATGAACTTGATTTTCACTTTGAGGAACTTTATTTCCAATAGGTGGAAAGTAATTTCTATTTCGAGAAAGCTGCTTCTCTATTGGAGGGAAGAGATTTTCACTTTGAAGCAATTGAAATATATTTGGACGAACTCGATTCTGATTTTGAGGTAATTTATTCTCATTTCGAGAATTGTGATTTTCAATCGGAGGAAATTAATATACACTTTTGGGAACTTGAATTCCAGTTGAAAAAATTTGACCAAAAAATGAAGTAGAATTACTATTTACTGAACCAGAAGTAAGGTACATATTTACTGAGCACTAAGTGTCTGTATCATAGTTGATAATGCCTTTGCAGACAATAAACTGTTTACCGTAAACAAAAATCTTACTGTTAGATATAATGTAACTTGTATTCAGGCTAACATAAAAAGCCAAAAATTGTATTCAGTACATAAAAGAGCCAAAAATTACAATCACTTGTAGCTCTTATAGAAAACATTGTCAATAGAATCATTTTTTAGTAAAACCTGCTCGATGGCACTCAACTTTTGAACTCTGAAGTGTGAGTCTTTTGTTTCA
The DNA here is from genome assembly GCA_014220935.1 of Platorchestia sp. MABIK. Taxonomy (NCBI): domain Eukaryota; kingdom Metazoa; phylum Arthropoda; class Malacostraca; order Amphipoda; family Talitridae; genus Platorchestia; species Platorchestia sp. MABIK. Next base: position 81,356 of record JACJUY010003468.1, read on the forward strand.
AATAATTATTGTTAAACCCCAAACTCATTAAAAATCAGTCATTTGGTTGACAGGTGGCTTACAGATGAGTTATCTAGTTTTTGTCTCAGGTTTCACCCATTATAACTGTAGTCAACTGGTTTCTAAAAAGTTTGTTTACTTTAACATTCATCAACTGTTCAAGGTGACTCATACGACTGATTTTTGTGCTTCTACTCTTCGTATTCGACTGAAGCGAATTTTGTCAGCACAAACTAGCCCTGAGGGCAATGAAGTTGAGCATTAACTGCTGCTCTTGGATTTTGTCGTAGAAGCTTTCCTGAAGGTGAACGTTTCGCTTCAACGGGAAAAACGCCCTGAAATCAACGCTCTAAAACCAACGGAATTGAGATGCAATTTTTTCACATTTCCCTTTTCTTAGATTGTATAGGAATGCATGACAAAATTAAACTGTTTGCAGGGTTAAAATAACCGCACAAAATGTGGAACAAATTTGACTTCTTGCGTAATTACACAGATTTTACGTATTGTATCATGAATAAATGTTCCACTTATTCTTTACCGTGGCTGTGTGACAGCAATTATTATTGATGGAGACTGACACTCCTCGTAGATATATATAAATCAATCAATACTTGGGTAAGATTTCTTATCACAAATGAATGCTATAAACTGGACTCCTTATTGCAGCATGATGAAATGAAATAATTCTTTAACGCATAAGAAGCTTTAGGCATAACTTGTCAAAAATTAAAATACAGTTCTAAAATCAGCAATTTCCCTATGAATTAGAAAGAGCATGTATTAACAGAGTAGGAAAATCCTTAATTTGTTAAAAGGGAAAAGTTACTTATAAGCTTGAAACATCAATAGCGAATAAAATCTAAACTCAAAAATAAACTGAGATTCAAAATGACGTTTTATTTGCCGTGACTGCAGTTAATTATCTACTTACGTCATTAACAATTAGGCTTTGCCAATTGGTCATCGTAAAATTTAAAAAGTTATTTCACTTAGTGTAGATTTAAGATTAACATTTGTGACGATCATCATTAAATAAGCGTCTCTGGCCCATTTTCCTGCGTTGAGTCCTGGCCGAAGGCGGCCGGATTGCCAGAGTGGAGGGAGGCAGAAATGGTAGAAGGGCGGTGCTCAGCGGCCATTTGAGAGGGGCTAGTGTCTTTATTTTGCTGGGCCACAGCATCCACTGGGAAGTTCTTGAACTCAGCCTTCGAATACAAGAAGTAGGAGAAGAAGCTGAACAGGAGCATCTCGAGGATGAGCACCCAGTTCTCCACAGCTGGTGACAAACACAAACATTTGAGTGTTTAGCAGCGTTCAAAAAATGCATTTTTTCTTTAACAGATAAGTGTGTGTATTTTACGCATTAAAGCTTGCTTGCTACTCACTGTTTTGATAGACGACTGGGGTGATGAACTGGCCCTCACAGGGAAACGCGCCGACGAGGCCCAACACGTTGAAGACGAATGACTGAAGTTTGGTTGTCAGGATTAAAATCTTCAGAACCAAAGCTTTATGCTGTTGAGGAAATATAGAGTTAATGAATAAATAACTTGTTTTTGAAATCTTAAGTAAATAAAAGAAATTCGAAGTTCATAATCATCTGGAACACAAGCTAGTATCGACGAAGGTCAGGAAGAGAACTGTAACTAGTGACGGGACAACCAGCGCAAGCAACGAATTCCTGTAGCTGTTCTTTTGCAACTCAGTTGTACGTGGCGAACTGTAGCAATTACGATACTTTCATATCCCGGTTTCCTTATAATCTATTCATCAGCATAAGTTAATTGGGCACACAATTTTTGCGTAAATCGATTGGCCAATGCTTTTAGTTCTCGTTTCGATTTCCACATGTTTGAGAAATTAAGCAGTCGTGTAGCATCGAGTTATGTCTGATGCACTTTTTCTTCCAAGTAACAAAAAATGCAGGATACTCTGAAAAAACTGTTCAAATGGGTCGAACTGAGTTCGGAGGCAAAAGAACATACTACCTTGAAAACAATTTTAGTATTCGTCTTTCTAATGCCACCATCATTAATTTTCATCGCAAAAAGATGGTCTGTGCAAGCCAAATAGTCTTTCCATCATTTACTTCCCCCAGAAGATGAGGTTCAAATGAAAATCGAGTTCTGAGGGACTCAAGCTTCAGTTAACACTGACCCTGTACTTGTAGATGTTGAAGTCTTCATCGACGAGTCTTGCGACTATGTTGAGCGCGAACACCCCGCTGAGAAAGCTGATGAAGTTCAGGACAGTGAGGATTAAGGCGGGCGTCCTGCTGCTGACCTACATCACAGAGAAAAGTGATGCAAAACAGGAAATTTTTAAAAGAAATAAAGAAATTGCGCCCAAAAATGTGAGTCAACGTATCAGAAAATGTTTCAACAAATAGATTATCAGTTGACAGATATCCCACAGTAGCATATACAATGGCCAAGCGAATGGCTAAACAACTGGAAGAAGAATGTAAAAACATGCTGAGCTGGAATTATATCAGCCAATGAATGAGCACATTCAACGTAAATGTGAACACACGCGAACGAAAATTCTGAATATTTTATTCACCCCACTAAAATATATGTTCACTATATTCAACATTATCACTCACTACTCCTTCAGAATCTTCCTGGACCAAGTGAACGTAGAAATTACAGAAGTAGTAGAGAGCTTGGGTGTACTTCATCTGCCAGATCATCCACTTGATGAATTGCAGACGCACTCTGCACGGAATTCATTGAGAAAGCTTTGGAATTACAAAACAGCGCAGAACACACGTCCATTATTTACTACGAGTTCCCAGATGCATTTTTACTCAGTTTACATGAAAGACTATGCTAAGATTTACTAACTCCTAATGGGTATGCTAAGAGTAACACCGTGAGAAGGTGTGGGTAGGCTGGAATACTTGCTATTAGCATGGGTAGGCTGGAATATTTGCTATTAGCATGGGTAGGCTGGAATACTTGCTATTAGTAAGTATTCCTAATCAAATCCTTGTCTATATAGGCTATTCCCTGGGCGATGAGTGAAACATAATAACGTAGTTCGTCACCAGTAAAACGTGGTAAAGGAAACAGTGAAAATTTCCTGAAAGTAATAACTAATCGATTTGACTGAGCAGACAACAAAATTTTTGAAGAGTAATCGCTTATGGACGACGTTTGGTCAAAGCAAACTCAAGTGTAGTCAACAGTGGCACGCTGAAGGCAGTGACTTACACGAAGTACAACAAGAATTGAAGTTCCATCCATTACTTGACGTCAGAAATTTTGTTCATTTGTTCACCTATAGGGAAATAGTGTGTTTGAGCTGATGGGGGAAGAGATGCCTAGAGCATCTTCCGGAATCAGGTCATCATTTAACCCATTAAACCTAAATGCGCTGAGCCTGAGCCCTGAGCCAATCTGCTAAAGCCTCCTGAGGCAAAAACGTCATTCTTTCGAGTAAAATGCCAATGGAAAGCATGAAGCTTTTGCTGATAAACACAAAATGGTCTGAAATAACAAAATTTATTTCCCAACTTGACGAACGTCAGTATTCTCCGTTGTGGTGCCAAATTTGAGAGCATACTGATCCTTACCTGAAGAGCAAATGGCGGCAGCACGAACCACACCAGAACTGGGTCTTGGTCTGTTTCAGTGGAATATCTCAGTGGATATTCCAGTGGATTTGTATAATTTCTACGCTTTTACTCTTCATGCTGCTCTTTGACAAGAAACCAGGCTTTTTCATAACTAAGCCATTGTCAGTTTGTGTTTTAAGGAATCTCTAAGCATTTTGCTCCTGCTTTTTGAGTGATAAATGTTACGAATACCGCATATCTTTATATTCAACCTAATGCACGTAATCACCTTCAATGACATAATTTCTGTATGATAATTTAAATCGATATCCGGTAAAGTTTGTAAAATAAAATTACTATCACGAAAGTTAATATGCGACCGAGCTGTCCTAAAATAATGATCTGATTTAAATAATGTAAACGTTTTCACCTAATAAACGCACTTGGTTGCCGTGGGCTTGGGTAGGCAGGGCATGCAGCAGCAGAGCGGCAGCACGTTGAGCTGCAGCAGTCTGTCTTTCACCGCCTCCGCCAGCTTGTTCTCGCGGCCGAACATCAAGATCGTCAGGTCCACGAAGTGACCCACGCCGATGCACATGTACCTGCATCACATGGAGGAAGACAAATAAATTTCTGTTTTATGAAATTCCGTAAAACCTGACCACAAGTTCAAATTACAATTGCGAACTTATCTTGACTGCAACTTAGTTCGGGTGTTGAACTTCAAAGTTTGATGTACAGTTAAACCACCGTGGTGTCGTGATTAACTCTAAAACACAAAAGAAAAAAAGAAAGAAAAAACAGTTTATTTCCAATAGAGATGGTACAAAATTACCATCATTGGTTTTTAAAACAT
>JACJUY010003469.1:10868-27192 GCA_014220935.1 Platorchestia sp. MABIK
AGAATTTTATTCTTCGCTTTTAAATTTTTAATAAACTTGCGTTATCGCCAAGCAAAAGATGTGCTTCAAAATTTATTATGTATTATTGTACTATTGTAGCACCCCATGCTGCTTTAAGATTACTGGTCCGTAATTACAAACTTTTTTATTTAAATAAACCCAAGCGTAACTCTCCTTACCTAAACCATCACATGCAAGCCTAACATTAACCTATTGTCTGTGTTTTAACATGGGAAGAGTAGTAAAATTTGTCGATTTCGCTATGTGGCTCACGTGTAATGGCCTCCCCAAGTAAATTTTGCCACTGAGTCTTGGGTCGTCCGCGCCTAAACGTCAAAGGGAGCGGGGCGTCGGTGGACGGTAATCCTTACACAGGATAGTGTGACACAGCGGATGTCTTAAATCATAGATGATTAGATTTGTAATAATATAGTGATGCAATAATAAATTTTGTCGGGTGGTAGTAAAATAAGTTACAAACGTATATCTGATGTTGCTTTCCGTATGATAAGATCTATGAGAACCGAATTCTGAGCGCATGTATACACCTGTCGAGTTAACCTAGCTTTTGATAATCCCGCACAATTTTTGACTAGATAATGTAGAAGGGTGAGGGGAATGATGTAGAAGGGTGCGCGTAGAAACGTAAGGTAGAAGGAAACGGGTGCTTCCTTTTCCGAATGAACTTTTTCATGTACGTCAATCTTTTATTCCTGCAATGAGCCGTTGCGCATTGTACTTGGTGTATGTGTTATAATGGTGGCTGTATTGGTATAAAGATTCTTATTTTTCAAATACTCAGGTTATATTTGTTTACGTTTCTGAAAATTAAGTACATGTGTATTCTGAACTGTGAGGAGAGCAAAAGGTAACATAAGAAAATTCAGATTTAAGTAAACTGACCTACGACACATCAGTACATTATCAGTAGTGTACCATCTTTGTAATTGAGACAAATCAAACCATTGCTGAAACCTTTGATCAATACCATTGAATTAGGGTACATTATCATACTTGAGTTGCTCTTCTGCCACGCTATGTGTTCGCATCAGCAATTTCAAATGTTTGATTCTTTACGGTAGATTTTGAGCCGGCGGCATCTGTGACACCGAGTTGACTCGTGTTGTGTTGACACGTGTCATCCGAGCATGCGCTCCATGGTAGGCGCTGCCAGTCATGGGTGGTATTGCCGCATAGCCGGAAAGGTCAGACCAATGTTTGCGGCCTCTTCGTGGGTTACAGAATGCGAAAACAGACAGGTAATTTTCTTCGATGTGAACATTCGTATTCGACTTACGTTGCAAGTCTTAACAGTTTCCTCCCATTGTAGTAACTATACATAGATTTTTGAACGCAGTTACTGTAAATGAGAATTATGCTGTTGTGCTTTTAGCTCTGTGTTAGCCTTTTTTACTCCAACCCTGCGGAAGTAGTCACGTATCACTGTGGGGTTAATTCGCAGGAAGAAGAAACTTCTATCTGGTATATAAGGCTCTGCCAAAAAGGATTTTTTAAATAAGTACATCACTGATGGATAATGAATAGGAGTGCAGTTGCAGTATGGGAAACGTCAATTTCGAGACGCATCGAATACTTCTGGTCGCTTGGACCTCGAGACAAAAGAGGCTATACCACTATGGCAATGCCCCCTTATTTTGGTTTGAAGCATTGGCGGTGGTCTCGCTGTGAAGAGCTGGCACGCGGGACGAAATCAGTCACATTTTCCTTTCATGAACTACATTTCGAATGTGTGAGGTAGGTGCATGCATTTGAAGCTTTCTTCAAACACTCAGCCATTATTGGGCGTCAAAAGAAACTAAAGAAACTGATCTACTTCTCATGATGTAAGTGTGGAGAGCTTGGTTTTTTATCGAATGAGTTTTTACTTCGAGAGGGCGTCTGACTTACGACGCTAGCAAGGTGCTTTCCATATCATTTTTGTAAGGAAGGAGTCACTGAAGGGACGAGCAGTAGTCACACGCATGGTTGCGTAGTTCCAAAATAAGCCTCAATATTTCGAACTGGCTCTATGCGACATATGACGCTTCCAAAACTGGTATAAAATAATTATTCGAGTTGTTAATGATTTCGGTACAAATTTGAATGATTTGACTGCATGTTGTCGGAATATTGTCTGCTTGAACACTTTATCATGATTTGGGTAAGAAATTTTGTAAGAATTTAGCAACTAGATTTAGCTGATTACTCGTAAATAGTGATGTATGTTGAGGATAATTTTTTCACTCACACTCTTTAATTACTGCTGTATTTGACGTTCGTTTGATTGAGTTGTTTTATGCCACAGTGTTAAGGCATCAATGAAAGTTCTTCCGAAGTTTCTCACATCTGATTCCGGTAATTGCTCGCTTGGCAGCTTGAGCCTGAGCTAAACGTGTCTTGTTCTGTTGAAACTATAACTTGGTTGAGGGCGTTAACGTAGGCTGAGTCTACACAAATTCAGTAAAAGATCTCGTTGTATGCATAGAGTAACACAGGCTTCAATACCAACATTATAGTACTAATTTTAGAAGGTGAAAAAGAAGACTGGGAATTCTTAAAAACTTCAACATAAATATGAAAGAGTCAAATCTAATGAAGAAAAAAATGAAGACCGCAGTGAAACTATTTGCTATGGTAATCAGTAATCAAATATATCTACTTTTGAAAACTACGCCCTATTGGTGGAGTCCTCCACATGTATCCAGCCTAGCTGCCAGTCCAGCATTCGGCTTGAGGGCCTAACTATCTCAGCTGAAATGCCATGAATTTCATCCAGCATTATGTCTTAAGTCCATCGAATGTCCTCGGCTAAAAAAAGGGTGCTTTCAAAGAAAGGAAACCAAGAGGTATGTGTGTAACTACACGAGTAACTTCACAAAAAAAAAGCACGAACGGACAAATCGATGACTTGCGGACCAGTGCCACCAGTTGTTGAAATGAAATAGTTGCTAAATGTTTTATGTTATTTTTGGATTACGTTCATATCGTTGAATAATCTTCATTATTAATGCATGAAAGACCAGTTGTGTATCTAATAATATTGTTTCTCGTTGCATTTAGTTTTCACATTAATCCAAGTGGATGTATTTTCAAGAATTTTTGTGTTTGAGCCACTTGGTTTTCAAATAGCTTGAATTTTATTTGATTTATTTGTAAAACTATTGGGTAAGTGCAAAGCCGCATATGATAGCATGAAACTTACTGCAACTCTACACTACGCCTAAGTTTTTGCACGTGGCGAATGCGAGTCTGGAGCTGTGTGCTGCATGAGCGTGTCATGCTCCAGTGAAAGTCGCCGCACACTTCCTGCCTATTATCATACCGCCCTACTGAAGAGGTGTCTGTCTCACTCCCCCAAGACTTCATTTGAGTGACCCTCGAAAATATTACTAGTGTACCTCATTAGCTATTGTGCTCTTGCGGAATTTTATCATTCTATTTCACGTGTGATGAATTAATTTACAGTTGTTTATCATTGTATTCCACGTGCGATGACGTCGTTAGCAGTTCTTCATAATATTTTGGAGCGACTCGTGCGCTAAAAATTTGTTCAAACAAATTTGATAAATTTGATTACTGATTTTTTTTTGACTTGTGAAACGACAGGCAAAGAGTAAGCATCGTCACGTATGTACAGAATACTTCTCAGTCACAATTCACATGTGAGTACTCTACTCACGCTACTATTTTCTTGACAGCTTTAGTAGAGGGTTTTACGAAGTGCTCGTCTAAATATGCAGCGCATTTATTGGACGAATTAAAAGGGCTTGTCTCTTCTTTCTTTTTCTCTCAACTTCTGTGTCCTCTGTTTACTTAATTTTATTTATTTTTCGTTCTGTTGTTGGAATGGAGGTGGTCTTTTATTTTTCTGTTTTTCACATCTTCTAAAGCTGTGATGTTTGCGCTGTCGTTTTCCCGATCGCAAAGTTGCAGTCGGCTGTAAAGTCTGCGCACGATGAGCTCATGTAAACGTATATATTCTTCATACTGCTATCGCTTAAAAATTAACTTTGAAATTAGAGCTTCCACTTGGTGGCCTGAGAGGAACTTTCCATTGACGTGTCTTTGAGGGAGTTTAGTGTTTTTTGAGGGAATTAATTGACCGATAGTCAAAGCCGCCTTCTGATGGGTACTTGTCAGAGAGCTCAGCGAGCATCGGTGTCCTCCTGAGCAGTGCGTGCCAAGCGACTCGCGGTGAATATAAACTACCACACGGTGGTCTAAGCCATTCTAAGCTATTATCTGTTTTGTTATTGTATTGGAAGTGGACATCAAGTTCCCCCTTCGATTTAGGGTCCCAGCTTTAGCATTGAAGTCTCCACAGCAGCAGCGCCACTTTACGTGTAGACTTTAACTGTTGGATCTTCTGACATGTTACGTAACATAGCTTGCGAGACGTACCATAAACTCAGTTGGCATCACGGATTTTAGATATGCTATAGAACGATTATAACACTACGTTGTTATTTGATCTATATATATTATGCACACAAACCCAAGTGGAGGGATATTAATGTATTTGTGACAAAACGTAGGAATTCAATTTAAACTGCAACGTTGATAGAAAATACTGGTGTATGGGTGAAGAGGTATTTTTCAATGCCATTAATTATGATAGTGAACGACCAGATTTTTATGTTGGAGAATTCATTAATAAACAAGCGTATTAATTTTGTAAATTGATAAATATTGGAGTGTTTTCTTGCTGATGTAAGCATAGAGAAAGTAGACATGACTTAGACCAGTGCCTGATATCCCTGTCGTACTGAGCTTCGATATTTGCCTCATTCAGTAGTTTATGAATCAGCACACTTATGTGTGGTAACATGAAATGAATTGTGCATTACAGGGCCAGAATGTCAAGATGTAGAGGAGTTGTTGCGAGCTCACTTTTGTAATGAAGCCCTAAATTCTGGTGTGGGATTAAAAACTGACTATAGCAAGTACTGATTTCGAGATAACTGTTGATCTCATGGAAATGAATTGCAAATTTTTTGAGCGAAGCACAGAATAGGAGATCTTGTGAGGAGAAGAAGGAAGCAGGAAAACTTCCAAAATGAGAATAATTGCGTCAACACGAGTGCGACGACAGTCACTGACACCATTTCTTCAGAGACAGCATCCACATTTGCATTCATGACTGCTACCAACCGTCCACTTCCAGCGAACATGTCATTATCGCCTGTTGCCGCTGCTGGTGGCATTTTACGTGGGGAAGTACTCTAATGTGTGAAAGGAGATCGCAATCCATGAGATAGAAGCGCTATTGCACATTAATGACAGCAACGGAATAGATTTTTTGACACGTGGCAGGCCCTCTTAACAGTGTCACAGATATACCTTTAACATTCCATGTCCAGTGCGGAAAGCAGCCATAATGAAGATTATTATAGTCAAGCTTTAAATAGAAAATACGCTAAAATGTAAACTACGGATTGTTGAGTGTAAAACGTGAGAGGTTGACCTATTTCCATCACAAGGCCGATTGTTCAGCTTTGCATGAGTATGCCGTGTGTTACCTATCCTCCAACAAAGAACTGCCATTTGCAACATCGGAATGGCTCGGACGACTAGAAACCGACTTCTGTACAGTGTGTGAACCTTGATTATGTAGTTCTGGAATTAGGAATAGAAGTTGGAAAGGATAACTTCATGTTCATGACTGCACAAAACGATGCTCTGCATAATTTGTGATGAGCTTTAATAGAGCTGAGAAAATTTAATCCGCAAATCTCCATGTCATTCTTGGCAGTTTTAGTTGTTTTAGTTCAAAATCTGGGGTGAAGCTAGCTTTGCGTTGTGCAGTTATAGCGTCAAAATGGAGGGTAAATGAGGTATTACTGGCAAGGAAGACATTCAAATGACGAATACTGGTGTAAAACATGAATACATTGGAAAATACGAAGTCTTAATGTCGTAATCCATGAAGCCATGAAGATTACGACAGAAGCCATGAAGAAGCCATGTGGGGTCTCTGTCTCTGATGGTTTCTGCACGATAAAATTTTTCAAGCAACAAATTTGCTCACATTGAATTTGATGCGCCTGCTGCAAGAATATGAAAGCCATGAGTTCTGTCGGAAACAACATTTTCTGACTCATTTGCACAGCAAAATAAGTTAGAATGCAAGAAAAGTATTTGAAATTGGGCTTAACTTTTGTAATCTTCACCGATAAGTGCCGGTCTACTTTGGACGTGTTAGATGGATGGTCCGTGAGCCCGTGAACAGCAAAGAGGGTTCTGTCGGCAACAAGGAGATGAAGTGACGTTTTGGCCGAGAATACGAAGTAATGAAACGGAACCTTTCCGAGTACTCCAGTTCGTGAAAATCAATTGAGATATCCACAGTCAATTTTTAATGAATATCAGTTTTTCAGGTAGGATGAGCGAACTCATTCAATGAGGGAAAATCTTGTGCCCCAGTACGATAACTCTCCTATGCTAAATATATATTCACCACTCAACGGCGAGAAATGAGGTTTGAAAATAATTCGCCAATGTCACCCAACGGCTTTCTTGAAAAATGAATCTGGAGAAGGGTCACCAAAGGAGTAAAAGCTAGATGCGGCAGCCATGATTTTACTGAGCATAAGCGTAAAACAGCAAAGATCAATAAAGAACACTAAGTGTGTAGTGCGGCCGGCACAGTTCGCCCCAATGACGTAGCGGCGGGAGCCCGGAGTTAAGAAACGGGCCAGCGCGGTTACTCTCCGCACTCCTCCAGCTCGCTCCAAGTAGTCTGAGCCAATACACGTACCTTTGAAAGAAAATATAATTTTAATAGTAAATTTAACTACTCTGCAGGGAAACTAAACGTCCTGCTGAAGCGGCTTACAAAACTTTAGGAAGGACTTAAAGATTACCTTATTTTGAGAGCTTGCCGCAGCTGAACAAAATTAGCCCATACAATGGCTTTTAGCCAACCAGCTAGACTGGCAGCGAGGTTACAAAGGAGCTTAAGCTTATTTGTACCTAAAGTTCATAGTTATATACTCGTATGGCTCAGACAAAAATTAAGTTGTAATATCCGTTCGCACTGGCAATTATCAAGAATATTCGAAGCACTGAGATGGAAAGAGAACACCGCACTGAAATTGCTTCCCAACTCACTATAAAGGACGTGCTTAGAAGGCCGCTCCTCCGTGCAGTAGAGCTCAAGAGACGCGTGTCGCCCGAGGAGTGCCGCCGAGCCGCCGCAACGCCTCCACCGTGTGAGACGAGGACAGAAAGGCGCGGAGTCGCTGCTGGAACTTCCCCATGCTGCGTCGGGCCACGAAAGCGCAGAGCTGCCCCGGCTCCAATCTTCGACTTGGAGCTTCACGAAGAGCTTACATTTTGATAAATAAGTTCATCTTTTCAAAATCGTTGACATCCCATTTTTTGAAGAATAATAATCAAAACTAGAATTCCTGAAGAAATGTCTTAAATTAAGGTCCCAGGGTAATGACGATGCTAATGTCCCGAAAACCAAGGAGTGCTGATGGAGCCTCCTTTCCTACGGACCGAGTGCTGAAGCCTGCAGAGTCTGGTATTTTTTGGTGGAACTCGTTTGCGTTCTTAATCTGCAGGTGACTCAAGAAGAAGAACGGTGAAATCGAGAATAAATGTTTCAGAGTTAGGCTTGTTGGTACACAATCCCAGCACAGGTGTTTACTCTTTTCACAGTGCGGTTTAATTATTTTAGTGCAATGAAATTAGCTTAGAAATTTTTGTCAAAATTAAACTCTTGATTTGCCTTGGGCTCGTTTTATTCTACAGGCTTTGATTAAAATGCAGAGGAAAATTTCGGCCTATGATCAAAGGGATAGGTCCTGTAAATGGCAAGCTGTATTAGAGCTTATAAGAAGGAGTTCTGGAAGACATTGAACATGCAGGAGCGAAGATAAAACCAATTGAATTTTCAAAACTAACATCTCCAGCAGACTATCGAACAATAGAAATTTTCAAGCGTGATGGATACAGTAAAAAACAATTATTGTACGATTTCTATGATGTCTTTCTGTTTATCACTCTCTTGTCATAGCTTATCCGAGTGGAAAATTTATATGGTTGTGGTATTCGTCAAGGTTTTGAAAACCTTATAATTATTTCTTGAATGATGAGTAGCAAAATCGAACTTTACATCAGGTAGTAGAAGAAATGCAAAAATTGGCATCTGTATTTTGTAACTTGGCATTTCTATTTCTGAATTGTTTGCAAATTGTACAAAAATAATTTTAGTCATACTTGACCACCTTGGAATCACGTTTTAATAGAAAGTAATTGTCAGAAGAGTGATTTTCACGATCAAACTTTACATAGTATGCAGACATGAATCGTGCAAGAACATCGAGAGTTCATTGTAGAAAGTTTTATAATGCATAATGGAAAAACTTTGAAAACAAAAACTTGGAGATGCTGTATTGTTCAGAGTAGGAACACGGATAAGATTGACATGAAATTAACATGGCTCAGCGCTGGAATATTGGCGTAAAGAATTGAAGCACGTAGTTTCTGTATCTCACTTTGTTGCCTGCCGAGGATTAAATTTTGTTCTGAGAATTAAACAATTGATCCATAAAAATCGTTATCGTAATCGTTATCTTTATTTAAAGCTGCAGAACGGAGAACACATCAAACTGTCTGCAGTCCTGAGTGAGGAAATACACGATTTTTGTTTATGAATGCTTCCGAGGATTTCATTGAGCTATAAAGAAAATGGATTCTGTGCAATTCATGAAGAAGTAAAAATTGAAAAATAGTTCAAAAAGACTAATTAATTCAATGAGTGTAAATTCCACTTTATACTGCTAACACGCTAATCATCTGATATTTCTTATCAAATGCATTTAAGGCTGTAATTACCAGTGAAACATGGCCTGATGTTCTTTTCCTTTTCTTAGTGTGAACAATCTGTGAAATGCTGCGGTGAATTTTCCTGCTAAGAATAAGGATTCTATAAATTAATTTACCGAATACAACTTCAAGTTCAAGAGTATTGATCCAGATACAAATTACAGCCAAGTATAAAAAACGCGAAGTGAAATGAATTTACCTCCTAGTTGATATGATGGCTAAACTGAGGATGCACTGCGATCTCGGTGAAACGAAACGGATCAAAGCGGAAGCATTCCTTTATTCTGCACACTCTAGTGTTCGAACTAGAGTATATTTTGTAGTTTAAACTGTAAAAGATATACAGAGATTAGGGTGGCTTCGCTTTCTTTCTTTACTGTGTTGAAAGTAATTTGTTAAAGAAATAGAGGGGACGTCTCGTTAGCATGCGTCACAAAAACCAGAATACGATAATCTTCTTAATAAACATGAGTGTATCGACCAAGAATCTTAACAAGGGTCTTTATGAAAGTTGTAATATATTGTAATTGCACGATTTAAAAAATTAATTTCGAAAAATTATAAAATCTACATTTCCAAATGTGGAAATTGCACTTTGCAAAGAGTGGCTTACGAAAAGTGTGCATGGTTCGTTACGCAGTGGGGGCTGCATCGTTAAAGGTGATTGCCCTCAAATGTGTGTGGAAAATAATATCGTGGAGACTCGGAACTTTAACTTAATTATAATACAGTTCTCTTAAATGAAAATGCTACAAATATTTGTAAAAACTCAAAATTTGATGGAGTTTCACTGGTAGAAATGCGTCGTACTGCCTTGAATGTTGTTCAAGTGTACGCCTCTCAAATTGAGAAGTTGCTGATACATAACCCTCATTGATCTTCAAACTTCCACTTTTTGATCCAGTGCCAATTTAACGAATGCTTAATTAACAGTACCGACGATTTACTTTTTATTCCTTGAGTGGCTTTCGTAGGGGTTGAGTACGTTGGTTGCCAAGGGATCAATCTCGTATTGCTATCAAGACGGCTTTTCAGACTGTCTGTTCTCGTCAATGTTAGCAGAGTAGGGAACTGACAAACCTATCTTGGCTACAACCTTAGATACTCATTTAAAACAAGACAATATTTGTTACTGAAGGCTATTTAGGGCTGAGTTTAAGTTAAAATGATAACTCTATTTTACCCTTCATTGAACACATCTTCATCCTGTTCAAATTGATGTTCAGATATGTTCAGGGGATGTTTTTTTCTCCAAATGAATTGAACAAACTTGTCTTCGTTTCGTGTACTCCCTGGATAGCAGACAACACATCGAGAACGTGGATTTATTCTTTGGTTCTTTTGTTTTCCGAGGCAGCATACAAAGTCCTTCGTGCGGCTGGCCAGTACGGTTGTTTGTAAGCTGAACCGCGCTTCGCACCTCGTGTCGCCGCGAGGGATAGGTTGCTTGATGCTTGCAGTGCCTTGCTTTGCGCATGCTGCCTGCGTGCTGTGTGTTGGTAACTCGGTGCATGCTGGTTGCAGCATCATGTTTACGTTATGTGGCCTACTGCGTTACTTGCAGTATGTTGCTTTGTATAGGTTGCGTGTTGCATGTGGCGCAAAATTTTCATATCAACAGATTTCGTCATACCTTCGGCTCCAAACTCTGATGTCACGTTCTAACAAGCTGAGGTGACCTCCCACGAACCACGACCCAGTCTAACTTTTTCGCAGGAGTAACTATCATTTTATCGGCCCAGTGTAGAGCCTGTATTTAGGCGGCTACAATCATAGATGCTCCACCGAGAAAGTGAGACTGGTAATGGGTTCGGAAAAGGTGCTAGAAATACTCCAAGGCGGATTGACTCAACGAATTATTGTCTCATAGGTCCGATAATGTCAATTCGGCGAATTTTTTAGTTTGTCTTTGCAGAGAAGATATTTTTTCTCGGGCTTCTACGATTTTGACATTTTTTAAGGGGTCCTTCGGTCAAATATTCAGACATTGCTATCTTAAACCCTGTAGTAAACCGTAATTCAGATTGTCTTCTAAATACTGTCAAATCAACACGTAAGTGTAAATTATTTGCTTGAATTTTTTGACGTACGTGTGTAAAATGATGTTAACAGAACGATGAATGGTGTAGAAAAATTAGGTTCATTCGAAATGATCTTTTGCACTCACAAAGGTTCTCAATCTGAAAGGAAAGCCTTTCAATGCATGCAAGAGGTTTTGATGAATTAAAGACATTGCTTTAGTCAATATTCGTTTTCAAATACCTGTAGACTTTGCAGAGCCAGCACAGGCCTTTTCTCAAGAACTGCCGCAATTAGAAGTAGTCATCAAGGATATTCAAATTAGGGGAAGTCGGAGGCCGTTCGTTTTTGCTCTTGAATCTTGGACAATAGTTCCTCCACCAAGCGCCGAGTGATGATGGCTCTGCGTGAGCTCGCACCATCTTGTTTAAAGGAACAATTTTATTCAGGATGCACTTCTTTGGTACAGGGAATGATATCATCTTGCAATATATCCTTGGCGAGCAGATTTGTTGATTTTTACTCTGTTCGGAGCAGACAACAACGGAGATCTTTCTTCGGGAGGCACAGCTGCCATATCGTACTTGCCATCACCAGTGAAAAACTATTTTTCTCACAGTATGAAATTCTCAAGCGTGCTATTCCTCTGCGTTTTCAATAGTTTTTATTGGTGAAGTTATTTTGCTTTGTTTTGAAACACGCATTAAAAGTTGATATTTTTGGACCCTATTTTGGCGTGTCCCCAGACTTTCTCTACGTTTTCTGTCCGTAATCGTTCTCGATATTTGTTATTTTTCGGTCATTTGTCACATTGATCTCTGGGGATTTCTTCGGATTATTTTTCAAACAACCTCACTGACTTAAATGATTCTGCAAGGCCTCGGACGAACCAAACGAGGACGATCTCCTCACATTTGTCTCATGCTCGCTTAATTAAATTCAAATTTAAATGTTTCCCACTTTCAAAGTAGCGCTTCTTGTTCTCCTATTCGAATGCTATCCAGTTGCAAATATTCTCTTCACGTAAGCAGTCATTTAACTGTTCAAATGCTACACAACTAAGTATAATTTTAATTGAAATCACTCTGAAAGAATACAGCAGCAACATATTTTTAAAAATTATAGAGGATTGTTTTAACTACTAGTTTGAAATAAAAAATTTTCATTGGCCTAATGGGTCAGCCTGTATTTAATTGCTTCAAATTGGTTGAAGCACAACTCGATAACTGCCCCATTCATTTATTCATTTTCATTTTCCAAATTTTGTAGGATAATGAATAAGATTTACTCTTATCTATTCATACATTTTAGTGTCCGTCTTTTGCAAACATTTTAACACACCTAGTCGCAGACGGATTCTCTTTTGCATCTTTTGTTCTTCTCACCTGCCGTGATGCACCTGGTCGTTCTGCTACATCTTCTGTCTAGTTATACAAGTTTATTCTCTGTTTTCTGGTATTCGTTTTCATTTTTTCGGAAAAAGCATTTTGAACATAACCACTTTTCGAAATTTGATATTTCCCGTTTCATAATAGTCGCACTGCATGAGGCTATGATAGGTTTTGCTTAGCAGCCAACTTCGGGGACTTTATTAAAATAGATAGAATTCGGGGACTTTGCGATAGAATTCGGGGACTTTTAATAAAACTATCGCATTTCAACATCACGCTACTATTCATTTAGCTTGTCGTTAACAATTAGAATGTACCTGTCCATTTTATTTTGCTTGCAAGTGGGATGATGTTCAGGTATGCAGTTTCGTCTCGAACTGTACCCATCTCAGAATTCAGCAGCATTTAACGACCCTTTAAATCAACCATTCTCAACTTTTCCCTCAGCATTGACCCCTCGGCTTCATGTATCTCTCCATTTACTCCCTACTCCCACTCAAAACACACACTTTCTTTGCATTCTCTCTCTCTCATTTTACAAAATATATTTAATTGGATTAATTTTTAATTATCAGGTGCATCAATTATTTACCCCCGATTGCATAATTTTTTACCCCTCGCTGTAAATTTACCCCTGGTTGAGATCCTATGCTTTAGATGAACACCGTGACTCCTGCATTAGACAACGAGAAGTGGCTAAGAAATGATGGTTCGCTCGAATATAACAATTTATTTCAAAATTTCTAAAATTTAAGTGCTCTGGGGAAATTGTAAGATGCTTTTTACTCTTCATTCGAAGCACTGCTTCATTCGAAGCACTGTACATGCACTGTTTTAATTTTTTGCCTGCATCTATCGGGAATGCGCTTTCATTCTGTATATTTTGGACGTTTAGCATACCTCGGGGTGGGATTGGATGTTGGAGTTTTTGTGGCGGCAGCCAAACTCATTGTATACGTTACCCAAACGAACTGTACGTGTGTCAAACTTATGGTAGGTGACCCAAACGTGCTGTCCGTGACCGAAGCTTGGGCTGCACTGCGTGATCCAAGCTTATAGTGACCCAAGCTTATGCACTGCGTGACTCAAGCTTATGTTGCACTGCGTGACCCAAACTTAGGTTGCACTGCGTGACCCAAGCTTAGGTTGCACTGCGTGACCCAAGCTTAGGTTGCACTGCGTGACCCAAGCTTAGGTTGCACTGCGTGACCCAAGCTTAGGTTGCACTGCGTGACCCAAGCTTAGGTTGCACTGCATGACCCAAGCTTAGGTTGCACTGCGTGACCCAAGCTTAGGTTGCACTGCGTGACCCAAGCTTATAGTAGGTGTCACAAAGATATTGTACGGTACTAAAATTTATTGTCCTTCATCGAAACTTGTTGAACGCGTCTTCTTCGTGGCGTGAGCGGTTAAACATCCGACTCTGAAGTTTAAAGAACGCCCACGCTCTCGATGATTTATAGAAATTATATTAATTCATTGTTTACCGAGAGGAGCGGCTGAAAAAGTTCCTGAGAATTGGTTGTTTGTATTTGTGTACGTACGCCTGCAGTCCTATTCAGTCCTATAAGTCCTATAAGTAGTTTTCTCCAGCAATACTTTTTTCACCGTAAAACTAGGTAATTGATCGTGAAATTGGCCGCCCATACGCATCTCTTTCTCAGGCTTACTGGTCATTGCCACAGCTCAAGACACTGCTATAGTGTCTCGAAATTTTCCGTGCCTTGCTGTGCAAAAAAGTAACATCGCGTCTGAATTTTAGGATCAATTCCATTTACAGACGTTTAAACATGGATCAAAGTTCTGTGAAGTTGGATATTGTCTTACGATTTAATTGACCAAGTGTCAAAAATGCATGTACGTGTGTGTGGGTGCTCATAGAAATGTATATTTGCGTGCACAGGTCACAACCGTATTTGTTGATTTTGTCTAATGTTACAACTTTCATCTTTGTTTTATATGTATTTGAGCTCATTCTTGTCTGTAAAATTGAGGTTTTGAATTTTGCGTTTCATCACAGAGCAAGAAATCTAAGACTCTGAAATTTTTATCAAAAAATATGTTCTCATTTACTATGGTTTACTGTTTGGTACTGATGTGTGGGGCAGCTGAAAATTGTCCAATTGGTTCTATTCCAGAGCAGAAGCTTAGCCATCACATTTTTTCTCTCTCATTGTTTCAATTTGAAATTCCGTATACCTCCAAGTACTCATGAATGCGCATCGATACATTGCCTGTGCTTTTCACATTCTCCCGACCACTCATGTTCTCAGAGAAACAAGGCTTTGCACTGCGCTATGCTTTCTTTTACGATAAAATGTAGCGCAAAAGATCTCGTAAATACGCCCTCACTCACTGTGGGGTCATTTTTACACTGGACACGACTTTCTTCATTATTTCCATGGAGATTATTTACTGCTTTCATTGTTTGTTATGTACCTGATGTTCATCGTGAAAGGGTAAGATTTAGATATAGAAAATATAAATAGTTTAACTTTTTCATCAGAGCATCAAGGATTTTATCTACCCATGAATTTTAAGGCTATCCTTGGTCGACTATAACCATAGATGCTAAAAAAAAAAGTTGAACTCAGGGCGTAAACTTTTTCAGTGTGAGAGTTTGACTGCATAGGACGAGTTTTTGGGGTGATAACACGACACATGCGAGACTTTAATCAGTGGTCATTGTTCAGGTGAACGGTTTCGATAATGTAGGATTTGATGATGGTATTTGCGTATTATTCACAAAAAAATTAGCTCAAATGATGACTCTAGTTATCAAATTTCACGTTATTTTCATTTCTTTTAAGGGAAAGGCGATTACCATAAAAGAACAGTTTCTTTGCGCATTACGGCTTTAGTCTGTACGAGTGGCAGTTCTTGGCACGATGTTGTGGGTGCCGAGCAGCCATCGTGGTGTAAAGATTTTTTGTGGCTTGACGGTCCCGCGTTTCACAGTATTGTCGACTCGTCAAAATGCCTGCAGGAGAGGATACGACTTCACCCTTGTGAAAGTGAGGCTGTATCGCGCACCGCTGACAGCATTTCTTTCATCTATCCGTTTCAATGAGTGATGATTTACCCTTAGGAAGAATTTTGTCCTAACCTACTTTACTTGCAAACTTCTGGGTTGAATGAACATCAGAACTTCGTCTAGGTTGGTCCGAGGCAATGGCGGCTGACAACAACTGCATGAAACATGATCGTCGTACTACTGAATGTTGT
Source organism: Platorchestia sp. MABIK (assembly GCA_014220935.1). Taxonomy (NCBI): domain Eukaryota; kingdom Metazoa; phylum Arthropoda; class Malacostraca; order Amphipoda; family Talitridae; genus Platorchestia; species Platorchestia sp. MABIK. The sequence goes on from JACJUY010003469.1 coordinate 26,339, forward strand.
GACCCAGCTAGAGAGGGGAATTTCCCTTTGGCGTTCTCAGGATTTTTGAGATCAAAGCTGGTATATTTTCCCTGAGTGCTGTTTTTTTTCTGAGTCACAAGAAGAGATGGCATTTTCGTGCTACCTTTCCATCCGTGTCTTGGAGAGGTTTTTATCAACTTGAAGGAGAAGCGAACCTCCAGGTGTGTATTTTGTAAATTAAAAACTGTGATGCAATTTTAATGACATTTTTCGTTCGATGATGCTGCATATGCTAGTACCCATTGCTTAAGCGCAGCCTTATGTTTATTTCATGAGAACTGTGTAACTGGCGCACGTGCGTCATTAGAAACTGACGACACAATTAAAAGGTTTTGGATCTGATTTTCTCATTACAATTCAGAACGCAACTTTCAATTTCGTGATGGGGTGACTCAACTGTTTACGTCCCGACCGCTTGATTAACTTCTAACACAGTTGTTGGGAGCACTCTTAGTCCGCGCTGGTTATTGCTTTGTTTCATTACAGTGTAGGTTACTGCTCTGTTCCGTTGCAGTGCAGGTTACTGCTTTGTTTCATTGATGTGTAGGTTACTGCTCTGTTCCGTTGCAGTGCAGGTTACTGCTTTGTTTCATTAAAGTGTAGGTTACTGCTCTGTTCCGTTGCAGTGCAGGTTACTGCTTTGTTTCATTTAAGTGTAGGTTACTGCTCTGTTCCGTTGCAGTGCAGGTTACCGCTTTGTTTCATTAAAGTGTAGGTAACTGCTCTTTTCCGTTGCAGTGCAGGTTATTGCTTTGTTTCATTTCAGTTTAGGTTACTGCTCTGTTCCGTTGCAGTGCAGGTTACTGCCCTGTTCCGTTGCAGTGCAGGTTACT
>JACJUY010003469.1:27230-45055 GCA_014220935.1 Platorchestia sp. MABIK
GGTTACTGCCTCTGTCCCGTTGCAGTGCAGGTTACTGCTCTGTTCCATTGCAGTGCAGGTTACTTCTCTGTTCAGTTAGAGTGCAGGTTTCCGCTCTGTCCCGTTGCAGTGCAGGTTACTGCTCTGTTCCATTGCAGTGCAGGTTACTGCTCTGTTCAGTTAGAGTGCAGGTTACTGCTCTGTTCCATTGTAGTGCAGGTTACTGCTCTGTTCCGTTGTAGTGCAGGTTACTGCTCTGTTCCTTTGTAGCGCAGGTTACTGCTCTGTTCCGTTGTAGTGCAGGTTACTGCTCTGTTCCGTTGTAGTGCAGGTTACTGCTCTGTTCCGTTGTAGTGCAGGTTACTGCTCTGTTCCGTTGTAGTGCAGGTTACTGCTCTGTTCCGTTGTAGTGCAGGTTACTGTTCTGTTCCGTTGTAGTGCAGGTTACTGCTCTGTTCCGTTGTAGCGCAGGTTACTGCTCTGTTCAGTTACAGTGCAGGTCACTGCTCTGTTCCGTTGTAGTGCAGGTCACTGCTCTGTTCCGTTGTAGTGCAGGTTACTGCTCTGTTCCGTTGTAGTGTAGGTTACTGTTCTGTTCTGTTGTAGTGCAGGTTACTGTTCTGTTCAGTTAGAGTGCAGGTTACTGCTCTGTTCAGTTACAGTGCAGGTCACTGCTCTGATCAGTTACAGTGCAGGTTACTGTTCTGATCAGTTACAGTGCAGGTAACTGCTTTGATCAGTTACAGTGCAGGTCACTGCTCTGATCAGTTACAGTGCAGGTTACTGCTCTGATCAGTTACAGTGCAGGTCACTGCTCTGTTCAGTTACAGTGCAGGTTACTGCTCTGATCAGTTACAGTGCAGGGGACTGCTCTGATCAGTTACAGTGCAGGTCACTGCTCTGATCAGTTACAGTGTAGGTCACTGCTACATTTATTTGACACGCACGACGTTGCTCGCGAGTGCTTTAACTCACGATAAGTACTTGAAAATGCCTCCCGAGGAAAAGTTACCTTCTTGAGGTTCAAATTCATGAGTGATGCATTATTTGTTATTTGTGACACTTCGTCAGTTGCACACAATCCCTCCATTAATAAAGATAGTTTTGACATCCAGGCACGCATCTAAAAGCTTATCTGTGTTCCGGGTGTTTGCTATCGCAAAATATTTGTGTTGAGGAACTTTTTACTGTTATACTTCCCCTAAATGTTTTTTTTCCTTGTGTTATTTCGAGTTGTGTAGATAATAAATTGTTTAAAATTTTGCGAGAAAAATTCATTGATTCGAAAATACAGAGCTAAAGAACCTTTCCTCTAAATGGGATTAAATGGCTAATCGATATGGTATTCAGATATTCGTTTAGTTTTTGGCTTCGGTTGTTTTTAGCGTGAAACTACATTGTGTAAGATTTTGTAATTGTTTCATGATACGTTGCATAGATTTTTTTTTTTCGAAAGGTGATGCGAACTTCATCTCGTTTTATTCCCCACAGTCCAATATTACACCATTGTTGAGAAAGGGTCATTTATCGTCTGATACTTTCTATTCTTGTGCCACAGATGTATAGAGGCAATACGCAGCTCACATCGGAGCACCACCGCTTGTTTTGAGGATATATTCATTCATTTGAAATTTGGGGTACTTTCTATGTAATTTACCTTTTTCATGTTCAGTGACTGCGAGTGTGAGGCGGGCATTGGCTAGCTATTGATATCTCTCCCACGTCGTATCATTTAACCCTATTTTACCATAATTTAAATATTCGAAGTTAACTTGGAAATCTTCAGCAAACAATGTCGAAATTTTACTGTAGCCATTGCAGTGTATTTCTGCAGTAAGGAGCTAAGGTTGGAATTAGGTTACCGCACCATACTTGCATCTGAATTGCCACTTTCTCAAGACAAAAGCAGTACAATTTTGTGCCTCTCGTACATATGCCGGCCACCTTTGGGGTGGTTGAAAATTTTTTACTGACGACCGAAGGTTCGTCCTGACGATGAGTTCGTGAAACGTCTTTAAGTATTAACAACAAAATTAATTAGATTTACTATGAAAGGCCATGCTATTATTCGTTCGACACACTTAAATTTTTTTTAATTATATGGTGTGGTAAGCTCTTCGAGTAACCGTTACAATTTCATTACCTATTTAGGAATCTGTTAAGGAAACTAACGCCGTTAGTGATCTCCAAGTGTCATTGTTAACTAAGTATCGGTCGTCCTGGTAAACCTCGCGTAAACCCTTTGTTGAAAGTTAGAGACTTTAACTTCAGGTTGCATCACATATCTACCTCCATGTAGGGCTCAATTAATTCCTTCGAGCCTTACGATCCCGTACTTGGAAACTTTGAAAATTAAGAAATATTTGAAATATTCAAGAATCCCAAGCTTGTGTATTACCTCAAGTGAAACAAAAGAACAAACTTCACATCTGTCAACAATAGTGGCATTGTGGTCCCCGCAACCTGTGAGGAGAGGGGGAAATTTTGAAATAAAACAGGAAAAATATGTATAATTTACGTTTGTTACTGATCTAGAATTAATTAAGAACTCAACACAGAATAAGCTGTTATCAAATTGAGTTAAAGTACAGGTTTTCAGTTTAGTAAAAATTTTTACTCATTGGGAGTATTTTTACTTGTAGTCGTATTCATAGAGATGCATAAGCATCCATATTTATCTGCAACTCCATAGTAAGTATTATCTTATCCATTATGCAGGGTGATAATAAGCGTTTGAAAATCGATATTATGCTTAATTTTTTAATCGATTTTGTCGTTACATAATTTTTATTTATTTATCATTTATCTCCTAATTTGAGAGCATGTGAGATCCGAGCTTATTTCATGTTGAATAGGTGGAAACATCGCAAATATCGCAAGGTATGGAATTCCAGAAGTTATTAGCAGTGAAGAGGATGCTATTTTAAGGCTGTGCTTTTGCGTTATACGGAACTATTTCTCATCAAGACAGTTATCGTTGTCAATGTGAGTAAACTTTAGCGTCGAAGGCAAGAATTTTTATTAGTTTCACGTACTCATACGATTTGCAGAAGCATAAAACTTCGCGATTGTCAACAGACTTTGTTTCTATAGAACACACACATGGGTGAGGTCGTTGCCTCTTCTCTGTTGTTCATCCTGCGACAAAAAGTGATTATCTTTCCGCCTCGTCAATAAGTTCAGCTGTGAGGCTCGACACTGCATCGCAACTCCTGAGCTTAGCTCAGGTTTCCGGAAGGTGCAGGGCGCCTTAAAGGTCGACATTGCTTTAGATTTTGTGTCCCTCACCTTTGCATGCCCGTAGGTGTGCTCTCGCTCTTGTACATATTGTCGACATTTCATAATGAGTCTGCTTATATAAAAGCCTTCTGCGAACATATCTACAGCTAAATCCATTTTTTGGGTCAACTTTGCGTACACATTACACCGCGTAAGTTCTGCGCGACATGGAATTAATACGGTGGGATAAGTCTCATCAATGAAATGAAATTACGAAGATAATCATGGTGCTGGTGGGAGTCCAATAGTGTTTGTGAGATCTCTGTCATCCATTCTATAATTCAGTGACGTGTCAATCAAGAAAGGGCAGCGGACATTGTTCAGAGACCTCTTCAGGAGACCGGAACTTTCCACGCCTGTCATCCCCGAGTCTAAGCTGTACTTGCAGGTCGGCCTTGCTAACTCCCCAAGGCTCGCATAATGGATGCGAAGTACACTGCGTGTGTGCGTATCAGACACCTCCACGCATTGCACGAGCAACACCGGCTATCAGGTGTAATTTTTTGCTTTGAAACTCGCTTAGCCAAGGTCTGCTACAGCACAATCCCTATTGCCTACCTCGGGTGCGCATGCCATGGCTGACGTGCCGCACAGAGCGCGCTCCCATTGTACATACTAGACGAGGGCCGACCGTCGCGACTTTATCATTTGCACACAATGAACATTCCGAAAACGAGAAGGAGGATGTGAACTTTGAATAATATTTGGCTGAATATAAAATGTACGATGGAAAATACTGTTTTATTGAACAAAATGTGGTTTTATACGATACGAATGAGTACTTCTCAATATCATATATTGTAAATATGCGTAAAATTTGTCGACAAATCTATCATTAAACGATAATGGATGGTTTTTAAGCGAGTTAAAATACACTTTGTAATGGATGTCTGTTTGATCCCGCCGATGCCTCATTATTGTAATGGAAGTCCTCCTCTGTCATCCATCATTGTTTCGATTCGCATGTTGGATTATTCGCTGGTGCGTGATCTTTTTGTATCGTTTAATCGTCGTGACATTTCTATTTGCCACATTCTCTATTTTCTACTCTTTATTAATCATGATAAAGTATAATTCGAGCTGCCATCAGCCCAACATTTGGGCAAATTGTATTTATAGTAAATCAATTATCAATTACGGTCGTCAAAATTAATCGATTATCTCTGTTCTTCAGTAAGCGTGAGGTCAGAGCTGAAGGCTATTATTAATTTGCATTTTAACATTATTTTATCATCATCATTATCGTCGTCATCTCTTCATCTTCTCTTCCTAACTTACCAAGGAAATTAAAGACACGAAAGATTATAATGATTCGTTATTAACGCAGACATCTACAATATCTCAATGCTGCTGAGGGAGAAGCTGGTTAGACACATAGTAAATATGTTTACTTATCTGCGGGATCCAGTTTGGGCGTTGACGAAGTATGTGCGAGGAGGGTGGTTGCTTTATGATACTATTCGCGATTAATTATAATAGTATGATGAATTTCTAGGCAATCCAGAGTAAATTGTCACTTTTACAATCGTTCAAGGCAAAGCGGGTTCATCGCCAAAGGTGATGAACCGCAGGGGAAGACACCAATAAGTTTATTTGATCTTATGCTGTTTCTCTTCAATAACTCAGTTTTTGAGGGAAGTTCCTCGACTGCCTTTGACAAACCCCCGCGTTAGACTGCCCGTTGCCCACCCGGCTTAAGTGGCCGAGGGTGCGTCTCCTACGTTAGCGAACAAACATGTTACGAACAGACGTGTTACGATAGCAGTTAATTGTTAATAAGTAAAAAGCCCACGATAGGGATAAACATTAATTAGGATCCTGCATTCAATCTATAGAAATAAATGATATCCTAAATGATTAAGATTCCAAATACAAGAAGTACATTGTGATAGAGGAATGAGAAAGAAGTACCTGATAACTCGAAGTTGTAGTTCCTCATCAGCGTCGTGGTGGTGATGTGAAGAGGGAAGCTGGTGGTGATGGTAAGGCGTAGCGTCGTCTGACGATGTTGTAAGGAAATAGCACGAGGGGCAGATTGTGGAGTTGACTCGATGTTGTGTTTATCCGCGAGAATATATCTTTAAGTGCGTTTCTTTTCGAAGAGATGAAAGTCGTTGGCCAGACGATGCATTTCAGTATTCCTCGTAGCGATTTCTTTATAATTATAGATGTATGGCGGTTATATCGTGAGAATATAACATCTTCACGCGTATTTGAAGATGTTATATGATGGATTAAATATGTTGGCAATTTCATTTCAATAGATCTGCTTTCAACCCTACCAGACCCAAGGCCCTGAACTTAACTGTTAAACGTTAAACCACACAAATGCAGTCCAGATTCACGGGGGAAGATATTTGCATTGGCTAACCATGATGTTTGACCACGACATGTTTGTTATTTTTAGTTTGTGACGCATATTTTGACGTACTAGACAAAGTACCGAAAATTAGAGACAGCGGCGTAGCGGCAGAAATAGAAATTACCGACAGATCAGTATAGCTGTCTGGTAGGGTTAAAGGAGTTCGTGCAGTTGTGAAAAGTTATTTTGACACTTACAATTCGATGGAATATTTGTAAACTATTCCTGCCCATCCTTTTCTTGTTTATACCACAACAAACGTGAGAAGGAATTTGGGATTTTGTGTGATTTGTGGCCATGGCAGTGATGCGACATCGTTGCGTGCGTGTCTCTCCCGCAGCTTGTTTTTCCCTTTTAGAAATAGATGCAATTAAATAACCTTCCTTGTATAGTGGCATTGAATTTTTTCTCGTATAATTAGTTTCATATTACGTTGAACACAACTTTTGATTAAATTGTTGGGGAATGAGAATAATACGCGTACAGGAGGCCTAACAACTCCACTGGTCTGCGTACACAAAAGTGCATTTTCATCAACATTTTAGCTTTAAATGAGCCTGATCAGCAACCACTTCGTCATATTCGTCACTTCGTCACCACTTCGTCATCTCTAGAGCTTTATGTAGACTCATTATCCTTTCAGTATTCCTAAATTTTAAAGGTTTCTCTAATCTTCTATTTCGCTCACTGCAAGTTTGTTCTATTATAGCACATCACACTCGCATAGGCATGCCAATACTGCATTCAAGGTTTGATTGAGCTCTACCTTAACGAATGAATTCAATGGTTCTTCTGTAGTGCATCTTTAGCGACTCATCACGTACCTGCGTGTGATGGTTCAGTCTTGAATGAGCTGCAGCGCACCGTAGCAGCGCGTCACTTACTCAACATGTGATCATCTCGAACAGGTTTTCTGTCGATTAGCAGTGAAGTTTTTACAAGATTTTTTTTTTGCCCCGCTGGCTCCAGCATCTGGGGTTTTTTGTTCCCTCTTGAAGGTTATAATTTGAGTTAACGAGCGAAGGTGATCTTGACGGTACAGAACTGTCGTATGCGTCCTGCTGTCACCCCAGTTGGTTGTCCAAAGCCAGTGCCTCTTACATGTCCAGGTCAGCTCAGAAATCGTGACGTCACAGTTGTAGTCAAAAATTTCACACCATTTGTGATGAATGGAAGAATGAAATTGGTCAATTCCAATCTACAGTTGATTTCCCATAGAATGGGCCTGACCAGGCTTTAAAAAATCCCGGCAGAAATGCAGTTATTCTTATGTGTTTAAACAGCTTACAAAAAATTCAGTGTACTATCATCATTTCAGTTATGACATAAAATAAAAGCGTTGTCGAGCTTGTTTGGCCCCAGCAATAGTCCGCGCCATTACTTTACAATATTCAACCTGAGAAAATATAGTATTCACGTATTTTCTTGCACCACCAGTAAGTTTAGGTCCTCATTTTATCAGTAGAGCACACGAGTTACGTAAGGCAAGCTTCTACTCCTCATTAACTTTCTCATGTTGATCCTTTATGACACGAAGTCGTCAAATATCATCAGTTACAACAACAGTTTAGCTTAATACAATGAAGTTATGGAAAACTACGTTAAATTGGTCATTGTCGCAAAAATTTGTCTGGGGAACTACCTCGATATATCAAGGGCCGTATTGCCCCAACTGCGATTCCTTTCTGGACCAAACCTTTGTTGTGTCTGACGATTATTGATAACCTCGTGTTGTATACGATCATTTTGAATAGGTAAATTGTGCGAAAAGCTCTATCCTGTGTAACTCATGTGCTCCAAGAAAAATGAGGATTATAACTATCTGATGTAAGGAAATGCGGGATAACAATTTCTCCTAAAATTGTCAAATCTGATGGCGCAGGCTAATGCTGAGCCCAAACAAGCCATTTTCTATTCTTCCATTTTCTGTTGTATTAGAAATAATGAGAGGACACACAATTTATTTAATCACTTGTTTGTCATAAAATATATCGCAGCATATCTCCTGGGATTGTTCAGCGTCTAGTTAGCCTCGTATCATACGAAATCAACAATAAATTGTGGCTAACAGAATTTTTCTCCTTAAATTCATCAAAAAATAGCGCGAAATCTCCGATCACGCCGGTGACGTCTTTTTTTCTATGAGCATGCCCGTAAATGTAGTAGGCAATGCCACACCGTATCTTGGTCATTCGTAACAGAAATGTGTGGTCGCGACTACATATCAAAGTAGCTGCATGCTTATGATAGTTGACTATTACATTATTTGACTTGTTCGCTTGAAGCATCATTGTATCAAAGTATTTGGACTTATTTTTCATCGTCTCCCAAAATTACATAAGGGTAAGAGGTAGGTGAAAGATTTGAAGGATTCGACTACTTAGATCAGCCTTGGCTATTTTGAACATTCAAGAATTATTTCCAAGTTTTTCTCCCATCCATAAATTTCGAGCATATTCAAGAATCGAATTCAAACTTTGTTCGGTTTCTTAGGCTGTTTTCAAAATGTGAGTAAAACATTTGCCCACATTTGTTTCTTATACGACATTATTGATTTTTTTTTTGCGCTGGTGTGGCATGTCTCTGCAACAATGAGATAATTCTGCAAAATTTGATTGGAGTAAATTCTAAAGAACATTTTTATATTCAGTTTTAGGTAACAATTTTGAAGTAGTTGAAATTAACTGGAACGCTATCAGTGTCGGGCTCTGCGTGTGAGGACCAGCGAGTGCTGTAGCGATGTTAGCACATAGTATCGGACATGGAGGGCTCTTGGTGTATGTTGTTGTTTACGAATAAATTGATCATCGTTGTACAATAAAGGAATTTTTAATAATTGAAGATGCAAGTACGTAAAAAATGATCTGCCTTTTCAAATCTTTTTAAACATTGAATCCTCTATGATTTATTTAAGTCAATTCGAGTGAAAACAATTTTTTAATTTTTCCATGAGTCCAACAAGCGCAGTTCATACAGCGCTAGTGCCGTAACGCACGAGAGGGGCAAAATTATTCTATTAGTTCTTCAATTCCTAAGTATCGAATAATTGTGCTGTATTCGCTTGTGAGTTCGACTTGGTTCATTTTAAATTAATTCTTATACAAATGCGCGCTAGTTGTTGACGTCCTGGTTCACAAATACATTAAAAGCACGTAAAAACACTCTTTTCCCTATACATTTGGAACTTCTATTTTAGATTTCTGAAAAATGGCTCATTAAGATAAATATTGGGTTGAAATAAAACGTAAACCTAATACAATTGAATACTTGAATACTCTAGTTTCAATGACATTACGAATTTAATTGCTCTAAATTTCTAAGTATTGGAAAAATAGTGAAAGGAGAATTTCTGGACGGATGGACGGAAAATGACGGATTTTGCCGGACTTTATTAACAAAGCTACAAGGTTGAGGAGAGTAACATTAGGCAGCCATGCACGCATCACCTCCACCACTGGCGGGGAGCGAGACGCTCAGTGAATGCTGAGCACGGTTTGACGCGTTTTTTCTTCCATTTCTGTGCAGTGTTTCATTCTCAGAAGTCATACGGACTCTCAGACTTCCGTTCTAAGCACATTGAAAGTCAACTTAGATATTTTACCTTGTGGTGCATCAGAAATACAAAGCCTTATAATGAGATAAATTTATCATCTCGTTATAGTTTTCATGGTGATGAACACTAACACCGGGATATGCTGTTTTAGTACTGTACTGAGATGCGTATGATCCAACTCTCATGATTTTGTCGAGTGAATAATTACGCCACGTGTCGTTCTATGTAGCTTGCGGCTCGTCATTTCATTGGAATTTATTTAAGGGACACGACGAATGGCTCATAAGGTTTTCCTTGCATAAAATCTACGTGCTTATTTTTAGCAATTGCTTGTTCGACTCACGCTTCTTCATGTCGCTATGGAAGGTGACTCGTTGCTTCTCGATCTATGAAAACTGAGAAAAATCCTTTTGCTCACCGGCCGTTCTATATAGGTTTTCGTCCTTACATGAGCACAGAGAGGAGCAGCTGGAGTCTGACTTTTCTAAGGTTATATAGATTCTTTTGAACATTCCATAGAGAATTAATTGTTTTCTAGGCAACATAAAATATGGAATCATCTTTTCAAAAATTAAAGGCTTAAGTCCATGGCTCCCGACTTGAACTGATTCCTCTAGCTTAGGTTTCATACCCTGCTGTCTATGGTTGTACTCATTTAATCAGCTTCCCTACACTCTGCGGCTTACATTCATCTGCGTTGAAAAGACATTGCGTTCCAAGGGCGTTGTGTCGAAAGGTTATTGTAGAGTAAAGTATACACTGTACTTTTCTGGAGAATCAGTGTTTCATACCAAAAGCTTTTTTTGGCCGACTCACTCACGTCAGTGATTATGTCTCTTAAAGAGTTTTCGTGTGTTGTAGAAATGTTGCTGCCACCATGTGTCCCGCGCGAATAATTTCAATTTGAGTCTGTGCACGGGTTAAATAGCTTTTTCTTTTATTGTTATGAAGCATGGTCCTAAAAACATAATGCACCAAGACTCAGTTGCTCGTTGAAAGTAACCTTCAGAACTTATTTTTTTATTTCTCACGTAGTAACGGACTGAGTAAACTTTCCCTGTGAGAGTTAAAAATGATTAATTTAGTCCGGTCAGTGTGTGTGAATTTCCCGTGTATACTTGGCAGCTGTATTGCGCAGTCGATTCGGAACCCCCCTAGAGGAGACTCAGAATGACTGGGTGACAAGTGCTTATATTGTCCAGCTACTTCTTCCTTACCCTAGATGGGAAGAGAACCATATTTCCCACATTATTAGGCGTACTTTCTTCGCCTTCAATTTCTTTGAAAACGAGTGAGTGGCGGTGAGTGGCGGCGGAGAGTAGATACAGCGAAAGGCTATGTAGTACAGAGAAGCAATTTTTTCTCATCTTCCCCCAAAGTGTGAGATGCGGGGTCTGGTCTCCCTAACGTATCAACCTGCCTTATTGCGCGCAAGACACGGTCCTCAGGTCAGCACCAGGCGTGGAACTTGTCATCATCAAGGCCCAGTTGGTGGGATATCTTGCCTATGTATGTAGGCATAATGTAGCATGCGCTGAAGTAAGTACTCAGATTAGAGCTCCAGCAGCACCAGCGTGAGATATCCAAGGAACTTTCGAAGAAATGTATTTCCGGGATCACGATGCGCGGAAAATATGAAAGCAGTAATGAAATTGAGATTTCTTTGTTTTTGTTCACAAGTTATAACTGCCGCAGCATTTATGAATAGAATTTTTAGAATAGAAATATTATATGGAGTTTATTCGATACGCGTCTTCGTTTTATTCCTTTATTTAATAAACGGTTTCGAATAGCTTGTATAATGTAAAGAGCTGAAACAAAAAAAGAACAGATGTTAAATTCACAAGCAAAACAAATTCAAATCTGACGTATGGCACAAACACGGTCCCAATCAACAAAATATCAAAACTATGCAGACCATAATGAATATTGTACCAGCCTCCACACCGTCCGGAAACAGAATGAACTTAGCCAGATACAGATTGCCAACCTAAGTCAAACTCGATGATTCAAATTACGGAGAAAAAAAAACCAAAAGCGGACGGCGCTTACACAAGTCTTCCAATCACTTTAGCACCGTCACCTTCAAGTCTTCACTAGTCATCCGTGCATTTTCTCAAGTGTTATATTTATACTTATAATTATATGCGTATTTTACTTCATTTTCATTCCTACCTTTGTTGTGAGGCTTATTCAAAATAAAAGCTGTTCACAGCAGTCCTCAGCATTTTACTTTGGTTAGCACTGTATTTGGTAGCACTGTGTGACTTTGGTAGCACTGTGTTTCATGAGGTAATGGCAGAAAGTTTGCACGCACACCAATTCAGACGAGGACGCGTGCGTTGCTGGAGTTGACGGCGTACTGTACAGCAGGGCGCGTGGATCTGGCCGTTTCCTGCGCCATTTTGGCTTCTCCATTTACTTGATAAGCGTCTCTCTGTGTTTTCCGGAGGGTATCATTTCATGTTTTCAAAAGCTGTTTGCAAAAATTCAATTCGGTCATTTTAGCACACACCATAAATTACTCACTTTACCAGGAAATGCAAGGGTGAGCTCTATCTCATTAGAGTGATCTTGCGAGCCGCGATCTTCCGTTTGCTGTGGCAGACAATCGATGCTCAGCCTGACGTCAACGCTGGAGGTAGCAACAATAAGGCCAGGTCGCTTCCTGATGATTGCAATCACATCCGTATAGGCACTAATTCCCCCTTTTGACGTCATAAAAAATTGCTCCCTCCTTTTCCTCTATTGATATTACAGTATTTGTAGCATACCTCATTTACGAAGATGCATTCTTTTTACGGCTGTTTCCCGATTTATCACTTCTGGTTTTATTTACATCAATATCACTCGATATATTGGGCTGGTAAGAAGACACGAAAGAGGGAAAAGTTTGTTAAAAAATCTTCGTTCATTATTCATTTGGGTTATTTTGTTACCGAACGCCTTAAAAGAGAAGGTAAGAGTTCAACGGACTTAAAATAGACGATAAAAGTTCAACGTACGATGAAAAAGCTGTTTGTTGATCACTCCAAGTAAATATTTCAGGTGCTGGATCCATAACATTCGGATCAAGGTTCAGTGAAGACAGTTGAGAAACATGCCGAGCTCTACTCTCGGATAACACTCGAGAACAATAATGTTCATTTGTTAATGCAGTCGTCGATCCTCCGTAAAACAGAAGCGATTTTTTCAATGAAGTTTTAGTCTTTGTTGGATAATTTCTGGCCATGATTTTTGCGATACTCAGAAACACGATCCGAAAGCGTTGTCTTTTTCCATGTAAATATTAAGTCACTGAAACGCAACTAATGTTGAACGAAACCAAAAATAAGAATAATCCCTATCAAAACGGGTAGAAAATATTTGTTTCTGCCGAAGAATCACGCATCGAAGTGGGCAAGGAAATCTTTCAAAATGCTGATCTGCCATCAGAAACAGAACGAACAGCTTCCTAATTTCAACTCTACTGCACATTCTAGGCTGGATTTCTAACATACTTTTACTTGTACTCATATGTCAACGTTTTTAAAACTAAGCTCATGTAGGATAGCAGTCGGCAGTGGTGTATACAAGTTATTTTCTTACGATAAAAATTGAAGGATGTTATGAATTCGCGTCCTGCTGGTAGCAACGAATAGATTAGTTCGTGATAACATTTTTTTTGTCTTCTATATGATCATTCATTACAGTGTGTTCTTACGTTTTGTGCATGAAAGTTTGCTGTTTTATTTTTCGAAATTGTACTCAGCATTTTTTCACTTGCACCTGAAATGAATAAGCAATGTCGGACAGAGGTACTCATTAAGGTCGGATTGGTAGGGAACACTGCACATTAGGTCACAAGGACGAATTAGTGGTACATGAACGAATGAGTGATTATCAAATTAATAATTGAATAACTCGGCCCAGCTTTTTCTTGAGGTAAGAATAACTTATATTTTTCGTGTTGCTCCAAAATTTACCTCGTGATTTTGTACAACTTTTACCTTTAAAGTTGCTGGGTGTGCTTAGGAGTTTTGTCCTTTCGTGGTTTATGTTTCTTGACTGTACTTTTAGATTTTTATTGGATAATAATATCATATTCATGGATCATAATGTCATATTCGATGCATGTGACTCTTCATGAAGCAGCGAAGTATGTCGACGCAAAGTACTTTCAAAGCGAATGGCTCTCAGAAGTGATGGTCTAATGTTTCAGAATTTTATACACTTCTATCAACTCTGATGAGTCTAATACAAAATAACAATGAATTTAAGGAAATTAAATATAAATGAAAAGAAATTAGAGGTACCTGAAATAAAACAAAAATACATAAGTAATCATTTTTCAAAGGATAAGTAATTTTTTGGAGACACCCTGAAGATCGGCGCTATAGGAGTGCTTAGCCAACTGTTGCTCCCAATTGTGCACAGCAGACTCAGTGCAGCTCACTGCAGCGTGTGTTGCCAACACGTTGTCGGATCTTCCGGGCCTGAATGATATATTTTATCAAGTTCGCTTGCCGGCAATTTACTTGCTGCATTGCAGAACTTGGGTATAATAAATGAATCAAGTTAAATTAGAATTGGAATTCGTTATAGCTCATTCTGCTGGCGCTGTTAAATCTTAGCGCAGAAATCAATCCAGTAAGTGCCGATTTCAGTTAGAATTTCGTCTACAGCAAATAAACCATGATTATCTGCAACTCTTACAAAGTGATGAATGAGCTTCAATTTTTTGGGGCAATTTGCTTGCATCGTTGGTGCATTTTGACAGAGCCGATATCCTTTCAACGCGCATGAGATCCGGCGTTTCCTTTCCGTGTGTTTACTTTCAGAGTAAGTTCCACAAAGCTATGTCCCTGGCCACTACTTTTCGAACCGTAATTTCTGAGAAAAAGCTACCAAGCCGAAGCTGAATGCAGAGTTTCACATGCCTTGCAATGTTTTCCCTGCTCCTGCACCGCCCGCAGGCCCGCAGCACGCGAGTCATGCTCTGCCCTTCAAGCTCAGCGAAGCTTCAGCGCGCAACGCAGGTGCTCGAGGTTTTTTTTTCATTTTCAATAACTACATGTACTGGGAATTATCAGACCGACATCTTCCGTGTTACGTGCTGTGTACCCTTACTATGCAAATTGGCAGCATTCAGTTGAGTCACATATGTAATATTTCATCGCTGCACTGAAACATTACGTGTTTTACGAAATTGCAACTACTCAAAACGAGCACTTCTGATGTTTGGCATGACAATTAACGAACTGCGTGTGATTTTCTGGCTTAAATGAAAGCGACGAGTCAAATTTATGGATATCAGCAGTGACAGTTCATACCTACATTGCGGGAGTGTCAGTTTGTGCGAGCTTCTCTTGCTTTTGTATGAAATCGATGTTACCTAATTTATGAGTTAAAATTCATGATGCAAAATCATAAATTCCTGGAATTAAAAACTACTTATATTATCAGCTTCCTTTGATTGCAGACTGCATCTCCGTCTAGCATTTGATCGTACAGACACGCACTCCCTGTTGGATGGAACCTCTTGAGGGCATCTTTTGATTGCTGTAAGAGCTACCCTAGTTGCATGGCCTCTCTTCTGTCATGTGATCGAGATTGTCTGTTCGATCAATGCAATGGGAGTCCTTGACAGGATCCCAAACCGCTGGCTGGGATCCTGTAGCTGGTACAGCGCTTGTTTCATGGCCTGGTCGGATTGCTAGCTTTGACAGCGCAATAGTCGCACCATCTTCGTCTCGCACATTGTGCGGATGGTCATGACTGCAATTGGATGGTCATGACATTGTACTGGTACTTCGTCCGGGAAATAAAGTTCCTTTAGAGGCTACCAGCAGACCTACATTGGTTCATCTATAGCTTGTTGTTAGACGCTGAACGTAGCTGCAACTAAACTTATACCGTGAGTAATTTATAGTGGCGGATGTCTTTACGGTAGAACAATTTGCTTAGTGTTTTGTTACTGGCAGTGGTCTTAACCAGCTTGCTCTAAAATGTCCTTGAAAATATTGCGCAAACTGTTTTTGATCAGGAGAACGTTTGCACTTTTAATCTAGTGAACAATTGTGATCTTTGCCCCTCTTGTAAGTACGTCAAGTTGAGTTTTTAACAAATGTTAAAAATTTCATTTTTTGAAACACCTTGCCTTGTGAAAATCGACGTACAGGAACTGTCATCAAGCTTTGTACAAATAACCCGCCGCAAAAGAGTCTCAAATTTGATCTTGACTGCAGATTCGGATAGATATGGTAACTTTAGAAAGGTGTTGGATATGTCAATCATAGCATTGAAAAATGATTTTTTTCTAGTTCTACACGTGTTTTGTTTACTGAAGCATTATTCTAGTGCGTATCTTCTAACAATTCTGTTCAATTCTTCAGAGCAAACTCGCTTCAAATCCTTCACCACTTTTCCACTTTTCTACCGGGCTGAAACTAACGTTATGTCGGATAGTCTGGCATGAAGAAAAAGATTGCTTGTTCACACCTTCTGCCTTTTGTTGCTATTTAGGAACAAAACAATGATGCCTTTGTTTTACTATTGAGAAAAACATTATACAAAATCTTCCTCTGTATCGGCCACTATGTTCGTCCCATCTAAATTTCGGTACTCAATGTTGCAGTCTCTCGAGGACGTTCATGCAAGTACAACAGGAATTTCCATTCAGAGTACTCTCGGAGATGCCGTAATGTGAATTTGTGAATTTTTTCGTGATCTACTATACCGGTCGTGATCTACAATACAATATCTTATTACCGTGATCTACAACGAATGAAGGTACTTACTTGAACTGATGTTTTGAGCCAGGATGGCAAGCTAAGAAAAAAGCACTAAACACTTGATTTCGAAAAATTGTGAACTGTTGTAGCAGTAAATCCTACCTTTACTTCCAGGATCTATTAATTACAATTTGGCGTGCAGATATCCAATCCTACTCGTGCAGAAAAGGATTGGAGAGGTTCCTCTAATGGAAAGTAAGTATATGCCGAACAAACTGTTCCACGAAAATCAGCAACAACGTGTTTGTTGTTGTCAGTCGAGTCACTGTCTTGATGCCACGTCACATATTTGGGTTGACATGTAGCTCGCCTCCGTTCAAGCACCAGTCGAAGAGATAGACCGGCTCAGTGACTAAAACGACGACTTCATACAAGCATTTTCAAGTGTAGCCAATGATGAAATATATTATACAGTAGAAGGCATCGTGCACTGAAATCTGTTGAAGAATAATAAACAAGGCAATGAATAACATCGGTTTGTGAGGCGCTTTTGTTCAAACTCGAGGCTCTTCAGTCATTAGGAAGGGTTACTCTGTCACCACACGGCTCCATTAATGACGGGTCGCTTGCGAGAGCTTACGACCAGGTGGGAAATGTTGCATACACCCGTCAAATTTTAGGACTTTGCCTTTTCTGATTTATCGGCGCTGCAGCAGAAATTTCACGGTTTACATTGATGTCAAGAAAAGAATTTGAAGACGATTTGGGCTCATATTAAACATGAAAACTAAAAATAGAAATAGGAAACCCATAGCCTGATTGATGGATGAAAAGTACCTGTTCGAAATCTTGAATATAAAATGTATGTGATCGTTGAGATGTTTTCGGTGAAATTTACATCGAATTAATCATTGTTTTAAAATCAACAATTTCTTTGTTCAAACGTGGTATTTCGATGTTCAACTCGTTCTAGAGATTTTCTGTTTATGTAGAAAAAATGATTGTAACGTTAATTTGTCACTCTTTAACCAGTGATATATGACATGTGATGTGCTATTATGTTTTAAGTGGTTACGTTATCGAAAGATTTGACGTCTTTTAATTCGAACAATATTGGGAAATTAAAAAACTCGTATCATTATCAGAAGTTCAGCTTCTTTCTTTTGAAGTGTAGCTCTCCCGTGCCTCCTGGAGAAAGGTTATCCATTACTGCTGGTTTTCGTTGTACTTTACAACGCGTAGTGATATTTTTCCACTCCTGTGCGGAGTTGAATTATGTACAAATCTTGTTGGTACAATGATTCCTAAGCAACTTCCACTTTTTTTATTACTATTTTCATTCTAACAAACATCTTCATTTCTGCAAACTTTAGCAACTCTTTTTAGCAAAGTACGAGGTACCTGGTTGCTTTTTCAGCAGAACCTTTGTCGCCTAATACTTCCAGTCAATCCTTTTGATATACACAGGTCTCTGCCTGTCCGCGGGCATTAAGCCAAATTGATATTTCTTGGATCAATTCTTCCATAGTTTTTTTATACTATTTTCAAAATTTGACCTCAAAAATCAAGAGGATCTGTATTCTTCGAAGCATAGGTCCGTGGTTTGTTACGATCGACGTGTTAATTTTTCTACCTATTATTATTCAAGGGCGGCTGTGCTGAACTTTCACGGGTTTTCAACCGCTTAGAATGTTTACTCCATACTTCTCTGCGTTTGCACTCACTAAATGTATTTTCGTTGGTTCTGATTAGAGGAGTTTTTTCCCCGTAGTGCAATGAAAATATGAAGAGATGATTCTTAAAATTTTTAGTAGCTTGGCTCGGCTTTTATAAAATAATCCCTGAAGACGCCAACATTTCTTCGAAACCATGTACATGACAGTTTTCGACCCACCTATGGAACTTGATTGAATTGCAAGAGATTCTATTAAAATATCAT
>JACJUY010003470.1:13815-24439 GCA_014220935.1 Platorchestia sp. MABIK
TTTGTGGTGCGTGGTGCCTCCAGTTTGTGGTGCGTGGTGCCTCCATTTTGTGGTGCGTGATGCCTCCATTTTGTGGTGCGTGATGCCTCCAGTTTGTGGTGCGTGATGCCTCCAGTTTGTGGCTGATGCCTCCAGTTTGTGGCTGATGCCTCCAGTTTGTGGCTGATGCCTCCAGTTTGTGGCTGATACCTCCAGTTTGTGGCTGATGCCTCCAGTTTATGGCTGATGCCTCCAGTTTGTGGCTGATGCCTCCAGTTTGTGGCTGATACCTCCAGTTGGTGGCCAGTGTTTCTCTGGATTGAAAACTTCCTCTATTTGCCTCTCACGTTTTGAGAACCAAACGGAAAAGTCTCTGATGATCTGGAAAACAGAGTCTCTGAAAAGTCTGTGGCTATTATCTTCGATTTGTAGATCTGGAAAAATGTATTAAATGAGAGTAAAGTTAGGCTATTCATTTTACAGAAGCGCATCGGTGATCAGAAGATACATCTGTTCTTTCCATTTACGTTTCTTCTATTCTTTAGAGAAATATCATGGAAATGATGATGAAAACAGATTGTGAAGAATTAATTTTCAGCAAAACATCTTCGATAAATAAAACTTGCTATCAGTAATGTCATAAGTTCGAAACTTTTCAATTTACTTGCTATTGATTTTAGAGTTTTGTCTGTATTCCTAAACTTTTCTAACCTTGATCTCGAAGTTTGTCTTTAATCCCGATTTTGTTGATAATCCTGAATTTTTGCCATCAATTTTAATTTTTTGTCGTATTTCCCGAATTTTTTGTCGCTAAGCTGGAACTATTGTCCTTAATCCTGAATTTTCACGTTAATTCAAAATTACCGTTTATCATAATTTTTATCGTTAGCGCTGAACTTTCTCTCAATTGCATATTTTATTTCTTGTTTATTATCGGTTATTCTGATATATCGTAAAAATTTATCTCGGCTTCATTGTTACCCTGTCAACGTTACCCTGTTGTACAACGTTACCCTGTTGTACAACGTTACCCTGTTGTACAACGTTACCCTGTTGTACAACGTTACCCTGTTGTACAACGTTACCCTGTTGTACAACGTTACCCTGTTGTACAACGTTACCCTCTTGTACAACGTTTCCCTGTTGTACAACGTTACCCTGTTGTACAACGTTACCCTGTTGTACAACGTTACCCTGTTGTACAACGTTACCCTCTTGTACAACGTTACCCTCTTGTACAACGTTACCCTGTTGTACAACGTTACCCTGTTGTACAACGTTACCCTGTTGTACAACGTTACCCTGTTGTACAACGTTACCCTGTTGTACAACGTTACCCTGTTGTACAACGTTACTCTGTTGTACAACGTTACTCTGTTGTACAACGTTACTCTGTTGTACAACGTTACCCTCTTGTACAACGTTACCCTGTTGTACAACGTTATCCTGTTGTACAACGTTACCCTGTTGTACAACGTTACCCTGTTGTACAACGCTACCCTGTTGTACAACGTTGCTCTTGTACAACGCTACCCTGTTGTACAACGCTACCCTGTTGTACAACGTTACTCTGTTGTACGTTACCCTGTTGTACAACGCTACCCTGTTGTACAACGTTGCTCTGTTGTACGTTACCCTGTTGTACAACGCTACCCTGTTGTACAACGTTGCTCTGTTGTACAACGCTACTCTGTCTTCATTTTGCTGCCGCCAGACGCACGCTGAACAATTGCTAATTTGATTTTCTTCCCTCTTCTAGGAGGTCAAACTTCGCCAACATTTCACAAAGGATGGCCACAAAGGGGGTGAGTACCTGTAGACTTGCCACTGTATTTCATTTTTTTATTTCACTGCGTGGCCTCTCAAAAAAATGTACTCGTCTTCTGACTGAAACGTTTACTCATTTATTTCTGGTCTTCGTTTCAGATACAAGAAAGTTTTTCCGCAGTGGTTTTTAATTTTCCTTATCTTCATGCTCTTTTCCATCATGTAACTCGTTACATTTGAATCTACGTCAATAAATACCTACATCAAAACAAAGTACATGAGGCAGTCGAGGAGTGAGAAGATTTGTTGGGACGCTCAGTGATAGTTGATGAGAAAAAACGGTTTCACGTATTTTGTTTCGTTGACTTCCTGAACAAATATGCGTGAAGTAAGTTCGTTCTAATGGTGGCGCTGCTCATTGAGTCGAAGAGCAACGAAGCACCACTGACCTGACGCGTGTTTGAAAGTTGCAAGAATTGCTTAAATAAGTGCATTAATTTGCTCATTAAAATACTTGACACGGAATTTGGTGGTTGAACTGTCTTCTCGAGTCCAAACGTTACTTTTGATTGAAATCTGTAGCTAAAATATTAATTTAGCCATTAAAATATTTAGTAAAGTTTGAGCTACAAGGTATTGCAATTTAAAATTTCATTGAGTGTCAATGCGTGCTGGTTTTGAATGAAAACTCTTTTAAATATCTTTCCTGCAATTTTAATTTTGTAAGATTACGCGAAGTGTCCCAGCGCGCAGTAGCCCGTACTTCAAAGGCTTTGATGTTTGCCAAGCAAGACTGTACTGTGGAACTATACGGCTGTGTACCACGGTTCGCAACTGCAGTACGTCAAAAAAAAATACGCACAAATGTAATAAGTATTCGTTATACTATAATTTGATTTATGGCTAGCATTTGGCTATCATCACGGCTAAGTTGCCTTAACTCTCCTAATCTTATGCAGAAGCAATAACACAAATTGAATAATTATGACTTTGAAGCGTTTTTTGACCAAAATAAGTACCCATAAATGACGAGTAGGGCTACCGAGTGAGCTTTTTTTAGCATTCGACATCTTCTCAGGGGATTCAGTATTGTATCTATGGGAGTTTGCACTCCACGGGGGAAGATGTGAGGTCATAAGCTTGAGGTTAGGTAAGCTTCTCTATTGTTGAAATAAAGTATTTTTTGTTTTTTTGTTGCGGGAAATTTTTTTTAGCTCACTGCTGTCCTCTTTTTAGCACCAGTTACTTTCTCCTCTTACTTTTATCTTGTTTTATAAACTTCTTTGGCGTCCTGTTTCTATATCTAAGGAATTCTGTGTGAGAACATACTTGTGCATAGATTCCCCATTTCCATTATTCCGCACTAAGTGTTGTATTCCTCTTTCGTCTCCTGGGGAAATATATCATGGTTCAAAAAACATGAACTAACTTGTAATCTAATCCGCATTGTACATGGTGGCGCATAAGTAACGCCCCCTTATTTATTACCGCAATATACACTGGGTATCTGTAGACAGGATACGACATGTAAATAAACTTTAAGAGTTCCTCTATCGTTTGCAATTAACCCTATCGTTATACCTTTCATAATTTATTTATTATTAATTTTTTAAAAAGGTGAGCTACTTATGCGCCACCCTGTATATGCATGGCCTCCTTTGTAGAATTACACGAGTGGCGATGGCGCGGCCAGTTAGGTCAGCATTTCGCTTTGACGAAATTTTTTTTCGACATTCATGAGACATTATCGTAAATTAAAGCAAGTCATATTTGATGATAATTACAGGCAGTCAATTCCAACGCCAGTGACTGTATAACCGGAGATGGTGATTGCGATCAGCAGTGCTAGTTTGTGTGCTAGTTTTGTGCTGCGTGTGCTAGAGGTGAGCGCGGCACTAGCAAGAGCAGAAATGACTTCGTTCCATTTCCTTCTCCTAATACTCTCTGAAAAATCCCCATAAAAGCATTTTTTCGTTTCAAAATAACGTATTCGTCAACATCAGTGGCTAGGTTGAAAAAGAGCCTAACGTAATTTTCCAACTAAATTTGATCGAAACTATTAAAGAATGACCGTCTAATTAACAAACCGCATCAAAGAACCCTGTACGTACGTATTTCAAACTATCCATTATTTCTTCAAATGAAAGTTCGCACTAGAGTCTACATTGTGCATGCCTAGCTACTGCAAGTCACAGAGACTTTGATTTTCAAACGAGTTGATTGGAGCTACTTCGTTTGCGAGGCCTTCTCTTGGCAACGCGAAAGCTCGCTGTGATTGGATATCGTTGGAATTGAGGTCTACTTACAGCTGTCGGGCTGAGTTGATTGGCAGAACTTTGATTCTTTTGAGGACTTTAATCTGCTCTTCAAATCTGACTCAAATGTTCTCGAATGTCACGCGAGTTGGTTACGAGTGCATTTATTTTATATATGTGGCTAGAAGGATAAAATCTGCTACAATCATTGCTCGAATTGTAAAATGACGAATGAACGTACATGTAAACCTGGATCTTTGTTCTATTTGTGTTGTTTATGTCATCTCACACGACAATTCAAGCGATCGCAGTGTTTTGATGTTAGATGAATTTTACTTACTATCGTGTAAATAATGAAATAAATAGCAGCTTACTGCATTACGAAAGAGTAAAGAAATAGGAAATCAAGACGTGGAGAAGGACTGATTATTTCACTATTTAAATGTATTGCAGTTCTATGACTATCGCCTTTCTTTTGTTCCAATGCAAATTGGGCTCATGCTCCAGTAAAGTTTCAACGGCAAAACTGAGCAAAGATGATAGGAGTAAATACGTTCGGGCTTACCTAATCAAAAGTGATGTTCATCATCTATAATCAGAGGTTTTTTTCGTAAGCGAGCAAATTAATTTAAGACTATCATCATAAATTTAATTTTATATTTTCATGCCGTTTGACATTACCCTGAAAAAACTTTTAAGTTCTCAATCTTCGCTCAAAACCGTGCTAAGCTTTGATATCAGCTAATTTAATTCTCTAGTCAATATACCCCAGCAAGGGTATTGTAAAAAACATGTCTCTGTAGACCTACACAGCGAAAATCAGTCATCATGACTGCCATACTCATGGTGAACGCTCAGGTGTGTTCACACGTGGCAGCAGGGAGCTGCTCACAGCAATGCGCTGCTGTATATAAAGTTGATTGAGGCAGCATTCGATCGATCAACCGACGGTCTGGTCACTCTAACTCTACGTCATCGGTTCCACGTCAGACTCATTATCGTTGTTCTGTGTGATGGTTTCTTTTCTTGAAGGCATCCTATAGTTATGAATTTATAGTGAATATATATGTACATAGTATATATAGATGAATAAAGTTATTGCATCTTTATGGGAATTACCACTCCCAGGTGAAATGTGAGGTCCCGAGCTGAGAGCTAATGGGTAAGCCTTCTTTTTGTTGAAATGGACGAGAATTCATCTTGGCCTACTTCAAAAAAATGAATTATTTGGCTTTTAGGATAATGTTATTGTTTAGTAATCCTTAATACTATTTCTCACGCACGATGAAGGTAATGAACTCTTTATTTCCATTAATGAATCATTTTATAAATGACTCATTTATTTGTAGTTAAATGCTAATTTCTCCAGTGGTCTACATAGAGTACAAGAGTCACTCTACCACAATTTCCCCGTGGGCTTCACGAAGGTTTAAAAAAATATGTAGGCAAACTCTCGAAATTTTCATTAAAAGTTACAATTCCTTGTTCTGTCAGTTTTCTGGCAGGCATCCAAGCATGAGCATGTTGAGTGACATTTGTCGGGGAAAATTGTAACATTCCGGAAGTTTGACGTGGAAAATTACAGCATTTAGAAATTTTACGGAGAAATTACAACATTTCGGAAACTTAACGGGGGAGATTACAATATTCCGGAAATTGGACGGAGACTTACATTCCGGAAACTTGACGGGGAAATTACAATATTCCGGGAATTTGATGAGGGATATTACAAGATCCGAGCAGTTGGCACAAAGGAGGGCAGCACAACACACACAGAGGTCAGTGGTGGCTGGGGCGCGCTGGCCGGCGCTGTAGGTCACACCTCGCGCTGCAGGAGTGCGCCGCGTGCTTATGTGGCGCCTCTGTACAGTGGCATCGATTTGACCCCGTGTGTTGTGTCCTGTGTGTGGCGCTGTGTGTTGTGTCCTGTGTGTGTGGCGCTGTGTGTTGTGTCGTGTGTGTGGCGCTTTGTGTTGTGCCCTGTGTGTGGCGCTGTGTGTTGTGTGTGCGTTGCGGCTGTTGTGTGTGGCGCTGTGTGTTTTGTCCTGTGTGTGCGTTGCGGCTGTTGTGTGTGTGGCGCTGTGTGTTGTGTCCTGTGTGTGACGCTGTGTGTTGTGTGTGTGTGTTGTTGTGTGGTGTGTTTGTATGTGTGTGTGTATTTGTATGTGTACGCAGCGGCTTGGTGGCGACGTGTGTCGTGTGTATTTGTACGTGATACCACCGTGTGTTGTGTGTATTTCTGTGTCTGGTACAACTTATTGTAGTGCGTTCAGCAGCTGTGTGTCGTGTGTGTGTGCGCGCGTGAAGAGGCGGTGTGCGTATGAGTGCTTGTGTGCGTGTTGAACTATACTGAGTATCGTCCGCGTATGTTATGTGTGTGTAGCCGCTGTGTGACGCGCGTATTTACATTTAGTGTAACTATGTGTTGGTGTGTTTATTGGGCACATTTGCACGCCTTTGTTTACTTTCATCTCACATGAATGCGCACAGAAGAAAACTCGCACAACCACTGAGAGGGTGAGCAGAACTCCCGAGCTCATCTCGGGGAAAGTTTGCTGGAGGTGTCTCTCCTCGTCAGCGCGCTTCAGGTTTAGGACTACCATTATCGTAGTAGGAACATCCCGCATTAAATTTAAACTTGGAGTTAATCTCACATTTGGAATCACAGGTCAAATTTACTCTTTTTTATTACATGAAATTTTAATTTTAATACTAGCCGTTTTAAGATTGCCATCCGCTGTTTACGTTCTTATCTTATGAATATTTATTTAACTATTTTTATTATTATCTCATTACTGTTTCTATGCCCCTTCTGCATAGATTCCGCGTTCCCTTATCTCCACACTAAATGGTGCCTTCCTCCTTGGTGCCTCTTTCGGGACACTTTTTTTTAGCGGTTAGGGAGGCTTAAACTAACATCTAGTCTAATCTATTATCTTATTACCCTACGCTATATTTTAACTTACGCTTAGATATCCCCTACAAAATTAACTTCAGATTCCAACAGTTTACAGAACACCTTTGCACTTGGTTTGATCACCTTAGAACACAATATTCAGCTATAGTCGTAAAATTCCTCGCTGCATCTTGTGCTAAACTCTGCCTGGACCAGTCCCGACCACCTATTTTCTTCCTGGTTTCTTCCTTTTTCTTCCTGGTTTCGTTCTTTTTTACCCTGGTTTCTTTTTGTTTTTTTCTGGTTTCTTTTTGGTTCCTTTTTGTTTTTTTCTGGTTTCTTTTTGGTTCCTTTTTGTTTTTTCATGGTTTCTATTTTGTTTCTTTTTGTTTTTTAAGGTGGTTTCTATTTGGTTTCTTTCTGTCGTTTTCTTGATTTCTTCCTCGTTATGCCAACCACCTGTTGGCCAGGTTCCTGTGTTCCGACAGTCTTTTGTAGTTCGCCACAGAGTCCAGGAGTGCGGGAGACACGCAAGTTTTTTGTCTTTATATAACTGAAACACCAACGATTGTTTTCTCCCACTATTAGGTTTGCGATAATAAAATGGCTGAAAAAACTGTAATCAAGCGTTGGCTTGGCGTGGCAGACC
Source organism: Platorchestia sp. MABIK (assembly GCA_014220935.1). NCBI lineage: Eukaryota > Metazoa > Arthropoda > Malacostraca > Amphipoda > Talitridae > Platorchestia > Platorchestia sp. MABIK. Next base: position 21,362 of record JACJUY010003470.1, read on the forward strand.
ACCACTAGCGAGATAGGGACGAACGTCCATATTCCCCCTCAAAGGAATATAACTTTGGGAGTTAGCTCTCCCAAGAGGGAAAAGTGAGGTCCCGAGCTAAAGACTAGGCAGACCTTCCTTTAATTAAAATATGATAGGTTTTTGTTTCGTTGCGGCCATCTTTTTACGGTTCACCTCTGTCCTGTTTTTCAGCACCTACTATTTCTTTTTCAATTTTTATTTTTTTCATGAACTTTTTTCAATTTTCTGTTTCTATGTACCTTGAGCATAGAATCTGCGTACCCTTCACTCTACAATAAATGATGCCTTCCTCCTTCCTCTCATTGGAACTCCTTTTTTTTAGGAAGGCTTAAACTAACATCTAATTCATCTGTAGTGCCCTACCTTAGTGACCCCTCAATTCTTATCTAGTCATTTCAAGTGTTCAGTAGTCTTAAGATGTTTCAATGTAAACTCAATCAAAGAGAGGTTCGACTTCTCGTTTGCGTGTCACCCATACCTACCGGAGGAGAAGTATAAGCAAGACCGCTACTTCACTTGCCGGAATGGAACTCAATGGCCGAAGAAGCAAAACTGGTCTTGCACATCTAATTTAATATCCGTATACTGTGCGCTGGAACAAGAGCAATTAAAGTGATGGTGTAGGCGAAGGCTGCAATAAAGCCACGCTAATTCGACACTAATGCGTCTTGGTCCTTCACATTTATGGGTCCGAATCCTGCGCTCCTGTTTAGGTCATTTTGTCGATTTTTCTTAGCAGTCACCGCAGCGTGTGGCGTTCGGTACTCATGCGTTCTGGCGCATGAGTTTGCGTTCTGCGCACCAACTCCTGCGGTCTTGCAGGCGTACTTTTGGTGCCGTTGTGCCAATCACAGCAGAATGGAACTTTTGCTAGGTTAATTTCACGGCAGTGGCTCAGCGCGTAACTTTTGCCATTTTTCCAGCAGTTTTGCAATCTTAAACCCTTCAGGGGGATACAACTGTCGTATCTATGGGAACTAGCGCTCACAGGGGGACTACGTGAGGGCCCGAGCTAAACGTTAAGTAGACTTCCTTTTTGTCGAAACAAAATAGGTTTTTGTTCTGTTACGGACCATCTTTTTTCGGTTCACTGCTGTCCTGTTTTTCAGCTCCTACTACTTCTTCTTCAATTTTTTCCTGTTTTATGAACTTCTTTCTTTGCTTACTGTTTTTGTGCACCTTGTGCATAGATTCCGCGTTCCCTCAACTCCATGCTAAATAGTGCCTTCCTCTCTTGGAACATCTTTGTTGTGGTTAGGGGAGGCTAAAACTTTCTTATATAATTATAATAATAATTTGCAACCTTTCATTTTGCGGGAACTCTACGGAGAATTTTCGAGAATTACTTGTTAGTTTTTTGGGCTCAGTATTAAGAAATCAGCTTATGAACAAATGTCAAATCGTTGTTAAACGACTACTGTTTTTTTATAAGATCCTAAACTTTCATTTGTGATCTCTTTCTTTGCATTCATATTCGATTTTATTCACAACCAAGCGTGCGAGATTTCCACGCCACCTGTGAATGTTCCTTTAAAATAAAACTCCGTCCAGAATGCGACTGCATTTTCCACTGATGCCTTACTTTCATCTCTTGAAGGAGGCCACATTTTTTGCATGAATTTTTCACCATATTTACACAACCTATGAGCGTTTTTATTTTACAAAAAAAATCAAATATAGCACATTTTTCTTTCCACAACATAGATTTATTTATGCAAACTCCATGTACGCTGCAGGCAAATATTATATCCTCAGCTTTCTTCATTTCATTAGGAAGCATCAGGTGCCGGCGGCTACAGGTGCGGTAGGGGATCAATACGCCCTGTTTCATCGCAGTGGGGGGGCGGCCTGATACACTCAGGCCTTAGCGCCATCCTGAGTTGACGGGCTGCATCAGGTGCACCTAGGTGATAGTGGCACCTCCAGTTGTAGTAGTGGAATATTCACCTTGAGTGTTCACCTTGAGTGTTCACCTTGAGTGTGCACCTGGAGTGTGCACCTTGAGTATGCACCTCGAGGTAACTGGCTGCATCAGGCGCACCTAGGTGTCACCGGCAACTCCTGCTGTAGTCGCAGGATGTCCATCAGTGATAACGATATTTAACTTGGGTTCCTAGCCCCTGACGTCGATGGTTGCCCATTACACATTTATCTCATATGTTTACATTTTTATTCCCATTCACATTATCCACTGCGGGTTATAAAACAATTTAGTCACGTGCAGGAACTGGATATGGTAAGATCTCTTAGGTTTAATCACCTTAGATCCAAAAGTGATTCTAGTATGAGTATGTGTGATGTAGTCGCTTACTGGCTCAGTTTACACCAAGGATCCCAATCGAACAGTTTAAGTGGTATAGCGTTAATTTTTAATAATAACAGCATACAATAAACAATAAGGCTAATATAGAATTACCAAAACGTAGTCCCTTGAACAAAATTAGGGTGGTAAAGGACCGCAGTGACACACAAAGGACACACACACGTGAACAAGTATGCGTATCGTGCTGAGCCCGAGTAAGTAAGATGCAGGTGTAGCATGTACCAAAGATTGCAAATGTCACACTTTACGTGCCGTGCGTGGTGCTTTCAGAGCGAGGCAGCAAGAATCAATTACGCGCCTTCACGTGTGTCGTAACGACGATTAAAAACGTGCCACTGATGTCTAAGCTTGTGAGGGCGTAGCTGCGTATCAGTAGGACAAAAAGCAGGAACTATTCAATAGCTGAGAGATCGCATCAACCTGCACGACGCCGAGGATGTCAATTACTGGGGCTCTTCTTTTCTGAAACGAAACCAGCAAGCTCTTAATTTAAAAAAATAACTCCTAATTTACTGGCAGTAGGTTAATGGTGATGCATTAACTCGCACACTACTTTTTGCCTACTCACCTAACCATTTGCAGACTCACCAAACCATTTGCAGACTCACCCAACCGTTTGCAGACTCACCCAACCATTTACAGACTCGCCCAACCATTTGCCGACTCACCCAACCATTTGCAGACTCACCCAACCACTTGCCGACTCACCCAACCACTTGCCGACTCACCCAACC
>JACJUY010003470.1:36775-53418 GCA_014220935.1 Platorchestia sp. MABIK
TACTTGCTAAACTTCTGCGGTGAAATTCCGTTGTCTGCTCTTTGCGATACCGTGAAATTAAATTATAAAGGTGATTTTAAATTCTCTACACATTACTCGTATGGTGATATCATAAACACACTTAAGATTTATTTGCAGTTAATGTGAAGCAATTCAAGCATCGAAGGCCGCGTTGTAACTCCTTCCTTTAATAATTATCTGTTGATGGTAATCACCCGAATCAATTTGTGAAAAAACCCTCTATAAAATACGAACGAATGAATTAAATGTTAAAAATTAAAATGAAATGAGTTTCAAGAAAACAAAACAAAGAGCTGTAGGTACAATTCGTAACGCAAGGTCTTTTGTGTGTTAGAGACCGTGGGGCTATATTTCATTTCATCCTCAACACATAGCACAAATGCTGGTGTGCTGGCAGGCCGTGGGTGGGTGGCTCTCATGGGTAGTTAGTCATCAACACCGACGATTTGAACGAATGTTATTTTGATGGCTTATGACCAGGGTCTTGCTGTCATGGACAGGAACTTTAGAGCTGGCTTACTGGGAAATAATTTCTCAAACTTGTGCGTGAAATCTGTCTCTGTACGCTTGTCCCGAGCGTAAAGTGCGGCTGTTATTGCTTAGGTTCATGCCATTATTTCATAGCAGATATGAAGAAGTTACACTTCTTAATGGTATCCCTGAAAGGTATGTTATGTAGACTATAATTATCCTACAGAAATTCACAAGAAATATTTTATTTTGTTGTTGTTATATTTCAGTATTTCAGTCGTAAATTACTTGTTAACTGCCTGTTGCCTTGTGCATTTTCATTTACAGGTGTGGCCAATGATTTTGGAAAAGTGAGTTTTTCTATTTTCTCGCTAAACTAAGGTGTAGTCTTGCGTAATTTTTCATTAGTTGCTTCCGGAAAACATAAAGAGTAAATAAATTCCTAAATTGCCAGCAAACAATTTTCAATATCCTGCAAAACTAAAAAATAATTATTCTCAATACTTGCAATGTTCACAACGCTTCTTCAAAACTGTCTGATGCGCAGTGCTATGTTGTTTACTAATTTTTCAATGATATGATCAAAAAACCTCCACTCTTGAATTAAGGCTCCAAGTTGCCCTAAATTAGTTAAATTATTTTTGTGCACTTGACTTTTGATCAGCGACTATAAATTTTCGATTGGATTCAGTTCAGACGAAATTCCAGGCCAAGGACCCAAAATATCTAGTCCATTGTCATCAAGGAACTTTTAAAACACTCTTGAATTATGACAGGGTAATCATGTTAGTAAACCACCACTTTGTACGAAAACTGACTAGCTATCGTTGGAAGGAGATGATCTTTTAAGGACTTTCATTTACCAGGTTGAATTCATTGCTGTGTTTTTGGGTAAAATCGTCAGTGCTCCAGTTCCCTCCCTTACCTGAAAAGTAATACCAGAAGTCAAGGGTGGCAGGATGCTTGACCGTTGGAACGACACACTCCTTGTTAAATTAAATCTCTTGCCTTTTCTGCGTTGCACGAGGCTTTTCCCAAAGGTGGTAAAAAGGAGGAACAGAGATTCATCAGAGAAAATGACTTTGCCCCATTGCTCAGCAGTCTAATCCTGGTACTTCCTGCAAAAGTTGGGCCGGTCTTTGATGTTCTTCACCGTCAAAAGAGGTTTCTTCGCAGCTCTCCTTGAAGCAAGTCCGTTGTCGAAGAGTCGACGTCGAACAGTTCGCGCTGAGTCATGGACGCCATCCCTCTCCCATTCTAGCGCAAGCTCTGAACTGCCAGCTGTCCTTTCCCGTAACAAGTAGCGCACTAAAGCCCTATCTTGACGAACCGACGATAATCTTTTCCAGCCAGGGGCTGTCTTTGCCGCTGTGGATTTTGTCTCGTTGAATTGCTTTATCAGTCTGTAGACAGTTGATGATTCAAGTTGCTTGGCAACGATTTCCTTTTTTGACCACTTGATGGAGAAGAATGATGGTTTTCCTAATTTCTTCCAAAATATCGATGTTTTTGAATCTGTTAAAGAAAACATTTTTAAAAAGATAAAAACAAAAAATTTAACAAAATTCTTCTGAATAAACATGCCACTTACCATGAAAACGATTTTTTTCATCAGTTGTAATGCACGTGTCAGCATTTAAACCAACACAAATAGGTTTCCTGTATTTTAGGAAAAAAAAATTGGTCAATTTTTAAGAAAACCCACGTAATTTTTTTTACCTCGCTTCTAAGTAATTTTGCTACATTATAGGACTGTTAGCGATTAGGCATAAGTATATTCTGAAATAAAGCCCTGAAATAAAAAGTTTTTTCTCCAAATCATTGGCCACACCTGTGTACTCTTGAGTACTGGGTATATTTGAAAATTTGGCTAATGTGCTCACCGAATGCTTATGTCACCTCACCATTTGTTGCCTATTATGGTAACACGTTTATGAATATTTTAGCGCTTGTAGTCAAAAATAATTTTGTACAAAAAGTTATTTTTTATACCTTTGTTTGAAGACTGTCTTGTACGCACCCGAGTGCGGGCTTCTACATTAGGTGCTCGTACAGCAGGTGCTCGTACAGCAGGTGCTCGTACAGCAGGTGCTCACAGAGCAGGTGCTCGAACAGCAGGTGCTCACAGAGCAGGTGCTCGAACAGCAGGTGCTCGTACAGCAGGTGCTCACAGAGCAGGTGCTCACTCGGTCCCCCACTTGACCACGCGACGCAGTCTCAGGTCTGGCCAAGTGGGGAGCGGTTCCACAGGAAGCGTTCAGCTGAAGGAGCAGTTTTGTCGCTGGAGTTCCATCAAAAAATAAAATAATTTCTATTTGTACCCTTGAGCACATTTCAGCATATCTCGTGGATGCAGAGCTTTAGATAAATCCCCTAACTAAGTAATCCTAGTCATAATCAGCAGTGATTGAGATTCTATACGACGTATGTCGTTGGCAATGATTCCATACTGATGACCACCTCACCGGTGCTCGGAGTGAACCAAGGCTGCACTGCCGTTGCTCCTCTTCCCTGCATTTTCAAATTGCATCAGCGCCGTAGTCTGGCTGAGTTTTTCCTTTGGGCTCTACGACCTTTTCCTTTTTGGGGCATGTTATAAAGCAGGCTTGAGTAACAATAAAAGCAAGGTTGGTATACATAAATTTATATATATATATGTAGGTATATAGATGTATATAAATAGATGTGTGTGTACATATAAATAGGGAGAGAGCTGCTGTTTTTATTCTTTTTAAGAACAGTACATTTCTGCCGCACGTTGGTCGCTGAATAACGAGTTTTTGGGTTAGGAACTAGAAGCTTATGCTAGAATTAACTTCATCAAGTCTGTTGGAACATGTTCTTCCCACAGATGTTCCCAACAAGTGCATGAAAAGAGCGAAAAAAACACACAAATATTTTGCAAATAGTACCAATTACTTTCATTTCATGAGCTGCTGCACTCTTTTGTCCTAACGATATATACAGATACATGAAGGATATTTTTTATGGATACTCACATATCTGATGAGAATAAAAGGCATTGTTATGTGTAATGTTACCGAAGATTTTGCTAGTTTTAGTCCCTATAATGAAATAAAACAAACTAATGAAAGTTATTTTTCACTCTGCTCACACAATCCAACTGGGATGCACGTATCAGACGACTGGCTTAAGCTCTAATTTAAAATTCGTATCATAGTATGATTAATAGAAATACGAGTGCACACTCAATTTGTATGTTCAAACGCCAAAAATTTTCACAGTGTATTTTTTTAATACAAAAAATTTCCACGTAAATATATTTTATCTATAAATATTTCAGTAGTTAATTATGATTTTTTGTCCAGTAGTAGTTAGACGAAATCTTTCATTCGAGCGTATTATTTTTTATTTGCCAAAAGAATCACTTGCCACATTCATGCACATGAGGGTGAACCATCAATAGATAAACTAAATTGAATGAATATTGGCCTTCTATCATTTTTGTTTGAAATATTCACATTCTGACTTGCTCATTTTGTTCGGAATTTTTCCAATTTGCTAACTGTTCACTAAAATTTTCGTGCGTTGATATTTTTGTGACACATTTTAGGGCTCTGCTTTTTGCACATTTGGGGCTGATTGTCGTAATGACCTGGTCAAACTTACTACCTGCAATTAAATGCTCTTTTTAATTGAAAACTTATCGCTCATTACACGTTAGTTTTCTCATTCAGCTTTTAAAATTAATTCGAGCTTGAATCAGAGAATTTATTTAGGGTAGCGAGGAACTTACAGAAAAATAATACATTCTCTTCAGTAAAATGAATCATGATCATCTATTTCACGTTTTTTCTCCCATTGCAGTGAAATGCACTTGTATAATTGCTTTGTATTTCAGCAAATAAATTCAGTCTCCAATAACGTAGCCACTGTTTTCTGGACCTTTTATCTCTACAAACAAGTACCAAGAAGTGGGAGAAACGCATTGTTATTGTTGTGTTTGGGTTACGATTGGAACAATTTGTGATTTCCACACTGCAAGCGACAGGGCTTGTGTACCAGTGTGTGTACCGGCTCTTGGTGCATCTGAGTGTATCTGCTCAGCGCGTGCCAACACTCGCCGGCATGCGACAGGTGTGTAGTCTACCCTTAAGATTCATTCGCGTTGAATGCGCTTAGAATTAATCACTTAGAAGAAGAGGGATGTTCGCTGAAGAGGTTCGAAGGAATAATGCGCCTCACGTTCACGTTCTTACATAGTCTAGTATTTTCACACGTGTCTCACATTTCGCGTTTTATCATTTATAAGAACTTGAAAATTAATTATCCACTGAATCGCTGCATAAAGTAAAGACTCCAGGAACCATTATTTTCTTAGCTCAAACCTGGAATTTTGATCATACGTCTCGCTCCTACATCGATGACCTGTGGTATCATCAGCCTATGTAATTTAAATAAAGTCTCTTGCTTGTCTATCGTATTGAAACGAGAGTTTAAAGTGCTGTTGAAGCATATTTTGAAGGCCCCGTGAACTATTGGCAAGCGTAATATACCAGGATGACTATCTCTTACAGCGTAATCTCGGGATGTCAACGACAGTTAAAAAAAATCTGATTCAATCTGGTAGTTCTGGTTACTCTTTTTTTTACTTGTAAGGCAACAACAGCTGTGAAAATATGGACTAAAAGACGTGTTATTTCCTGCAAGTAACGCTTTTTGCATCTTCTTAGAAAAAATAACACTTGAAAGATTTACAACATTTCCGTTACGCAAAAAAGTCATCGATTTTCACATTGCATTTCTTGAATTTAGGCAGTGGCCTCTCTATGCCTCACAGAATTCAAAATCTCACATCTATCTAGGGGATATTTTGGATGATACCTTCAATTTGCAGCGTTTTGTAATTCTAATATCGCTGTATTCAAGTCAAATATCAACTGCAGCTCACTCCAACAGTGCAGCCAAACTTGCGTGTTTTGAGGCAGGTAAAAATAAGACCCTGTCTGCTCAGCCGTTCCCGATATTGCGTGTTTGATCGATGAGGAATTCTTCCATTAGTCGCCGGTGTCCGGCCTGGCGTAAGGGTTGTGCGTAACACCTGCCGCTCTACTCGAAACTTCAAATTTTAAACAATTTAAACAATTTATTGGCCACATGCGATACAGAAGTAGGTTGTTTCTTAACTAGTACAATAGTCAAAATTGACTAAAGCTACCTGTGGGCCCGAATAAGTTCAGTGACTTTTAAGGCTATTTGTAAGATTTTACAGTGCTGTCGAAGCATTCAAGTACATTGGGGCGATAGAGTAAATGATTTGCATTTGGATTTGGTGGGACATACCTGCCAGTTCTTCGCGTCATTACAGGGTGTTCTAAAAAATACACGCATCTTTTGACTCAAGATTACTCTCGTATACTTTATTTTTGTTTTAGGTGCGACCAAGTTTTCTTTGACGTCGTTTAATTTTTTCAAGTTTTGTGTTTTTTCTCTGATTAACTCATTATGCTTCTCATTTCTGTCGGTAGAAACCTAAGTCAAAAATAAATGCCCAAGGACTCGGTGGTCAAAAAGGGAAAACGATCCAAGATATACGTATCTTAACACGGACTATCACGGTACACGAACATCAAGATTTAAATAAAAGAAAACCCTTTACACCAATTTTATCTGATCGGAAAATGAACACGATCGCTTCTACTTCCTAATGAAGTTGCAAAATCAACATCGTTTTGAAAACGCTTCACACCGAAGGACATGTTCAGCTCTGCGTAACTCCAGCAATTTAGACAAGGCAACTTCTTCATTGAGCGGTCAAACTTGTCCCGCGCAGCACGTCTCACTCCGGCCCAGTTCCAAGTACAACTTAAAATAAAATGATTGTCAGCGCATAAAATCTTCAGCAGCGCCTCAAATCCTCCATGTGGCGCTGTTGCCGTGCTGACCATCTGCACCAGCTGCAGCTGACCATCTCCTGCACCAGCTGCAGCTGACCATCTCCTGCACCAGCTGCAGCTGACCCTCTCCTGCACCAGCTGCAGCTGACCATCTCCTGCACCAGCTGCAGCTGACCATCTCCTGCACCAGCTGCAGCTGACCATCTCCCGCACCAGCTGCAGCTGACCATCTCCTGCACCAGCTGCAGCTGACCATCTCCTGCACCAGCTGTGGCTCTCCAGTCGCTGAACAGAAGGCACTGCCGATACCGGCAGGAGCCACAGCTCCTCTGCCTCAAGGGCCGCAGTTGTCGTGTCCGTTGGTCAAGACGAATTTTGGAAAGATCTTTAGGAAGCGTTTGCAGTAAAGCAATCTGCCCTATTAGCTCATGATCTGCTCGTTTATGTTTATCGTAACTTCTACATAATAAATTTTTTTGCAACTTTTTTGCATAATTTTGATAGTTCAAAGTCAACACTGGTCAACAAGGGTTTGGATTTGAGTTTGTTCATTCACAGCATTTTTTCACCACACCCCTGTTTTGGGAAACTCTCTACCATGCTATTTTGAGCCATGTTTAATGAAGTTTGTAACCTTCATCTTCGAGTGAGAATGTCGTTAGTTGAAATTCAACTATTTAATGATATTTTAATTTCGTAACCGTGAGCATCTCTTCTCTCTTGTGCTCAACCGGAATCTGACAGACGTACGATTGTCTGTCTTCTCTTCAGTTTTTACTGAGAGAAGACTTGGTATTGACTAACTCGTGTTCTCGTCGTCTTCGTAACTTTTATTCCATATTCTAGAGGAGGTCCCCTCAGGGGGATACAATTATTGTATCTACGGGAATTAGAGCTTCCAGGGGGAAAATGTGAGGGCCCGAGCTGAGAGTTAGGTAGGCCTTCTTTTTGTTGAAATAAAATGTTATGTTAAGAACCACCTTTTTTCGGTTCACTGCTGTCCTGTTTTTCAGCACCTACTACTTTTTTCTTCCACTTTTATCTTGTTTCACGAACTTCTTTCTCAACTTACTGTTTCTATGCCCTTTCTGCATCGATTCCACGTTCCCTTAACTCCATACTAAATGGTGCCTTCCTTCTTCCTCTCTTTGGATCGCATTTGTTGTGGCTAGGGAGGCTTAAACTAACTAATAATCTCATCTAGTCTTCTAGGGAAGGTTAATTCGATTGCACCCATTTTTATGTATAAAATACAGAAACGAATTGAGCTAAGGTAACTTTTGAACAACATATGACTGAGTTTTCGTTAAAGTTAAAATAAATTTGTATAGTTCAATCATATACCATGAACTTGCGTTCCTTTGGTTTTTTGGTGCCGTCGTTTCGACATTTCAGGCAGTTATTTACTAAATTTTAGCAAGCATATTACTGCAAAAAATCCTTTATTGAATAGTTTCTATTAGAATACATATACTACAATCTAAACCATCAAGTAACTTTTCTTTGAAATTACATTTTATACGCAAACTCATTTTTTCAAATAATATACTTGAAAAACTCTGTAATGACTTACGCTTACGTGAGCTTCACTAACTAAATTGCAAATGTTTTCATTGCTTTTGCTTTTTTGCAAAGAATTTTATGAATATAATCCATTAAAATGCTACGTAATTTACTCTCATGGCTCCATAAAATTAAAAATCTCTTTTAAATGATTAAAACTGAATGGTATTTCACATTCATTTTTTTTTTCATCAATTTTATAAATCACTGCACAGTAATGACCTTTACAAACGATATTGACTGAATTTCTGATCAAATTTCCATTACTGCCGAGCTCGTCGCCCAAACGTTTCTTGCTTCATTTTTTTGGCTTGATTATTTTTGACTGTCTATTTTACTTCAACCAGCAAAGTCAATGTTAAAATTTAGTTATTACTATTCTACTCCCTGTCGTGTTAACAAGTCAGGGCCTAGTATCATTTTTCTTTAATGTTAGCGATTTTATTTTACCTTATTTTTATCAGGGTCCTTCCTTGTTTTTATTTTTACACACAGAATCTGCCTTAAAAAAATAAATTTTTACTCAGCGAAAGGCTTTTGGGCGCACAGGTCCTCATTTTGCTCATTATTCTAACAAACATGTCAAGTGTCCAGCGTTTGAATTATTTTAAAAAAAACTTGATTTGTTCTTCACCAGATTCATACAAGGTCGCCTTCCATGACCCACAAGCTATCAAAAACAACACGCTATTTTCTTACGAAAACATGATGAAACTATGAATTAACTATGATGACATTTAACAAATTAATAACTGTAAAATACCCTGCATTTTTTTATAGATCAGATATTCACCTACATGACCTACATCAATTGACACTTAATCCAAATCGCATTATTTCGCAGGCGCTGATAAAAGAGTACATAGTTTTGGCGTTAAATTGTGTGAGAGTGAAACCTTAGAACATCATCGTCCAGTAAACGTTATCCTGGACAACTCCTTTGCGCTTGAAAGTAATCCTCCCCTGGAGGAAGCATAATCCTTGTGAGCCACCCTGGTGTGTGGCATGTTTGCGTCGAAGGTGAGTGTGATGATGGAAGTTTAAAATGGCTAATGAGTTTGCAACATGACCAGGGCGTCACAACAATTATGTTCTGCGTTAAATGCGTGCTTCAATCTACTGGAAAGCGAACCATGACGTCACGATAATTACGTTCTGTACTAAATGTGTGCTTTAATTTTCTAAAAACCTTTGTGAGTTTGTTCAAACCGAAAGAAAACTGCACTGTCGGTTGTATGTACATCCCCTCATCGTTGCCAGAGGAAGATTTTTTTTGTCAAATATCCAATTAGAGAGAGTTGTAATGTGTGTGAGTGGGTCGATAATTAAGTGTAAAACAGAGAAGAATGCTTAAATACTCATTTGAAAATATCTTGTACAGTGATGAGATCTGAGTTTTTTTGTCTCTTTTTAAAATACGAAGCTCTTCAATAGTTTTGTACCCTAAGTATTGAAAACGCAATAAATTGTGTTTCAATTATTTCCGTTAGTCGTATATATGTGATAACGGATTACTTTATGCAATCTTTGTGCTAAGTTTTATTCGTATTGTTTACAAGGTTGTAACATAGTAAACACTGTTGACTGTCCCAATATTATTTATTTTGTTTTTTACATAATTCTATTCATTAAACTGATCCCGAAGAAAGTTAGATTTTCCAATCATTCCTGCTTCTTTTTTTCCAGTACTTACATTAATAAGACAAAAATTGGTTCATGCTGGAAAAAAGCCCTCAATGAAATTTCGGGAAGCGATTATTTTTCCACGGTTTTGTCTAACCGAAATTGTGGCTCTCTTGTACGAAGTAAAATAAGTTCTTTAAACAAAATTTCTAAACAGCAATGTGTGAGAGATACGATCACGATTAAGAATACAAATGTCGAATATCTCTGGCGTGGTTTGACATTTACTTCTGACATCGCATCATTGTTTAGATAAGTGATTTTTGGGTATGCACTGCAGCCATGTCTGAATCGAAGAAACAGTATGAAAGCGCGGAATTGAAATGAGCCAATACTCCGCCTTGTCTCTGATCGCAATGTTCTCCGCACCTCGCCTGATGAAGCTGGATCCACCCACTTCGAAAGCGCCGCCGTTTTCTACGCTAATTAGCGCAGTCTAGCGCAGTAACGTTACAATGAGGGCAGGTTGCCGCAACATCCTTACCACCGACCGAGACTACCTTGTGGCTGTGTAAAACTGCGACATTTCACACTGGACATTTAAGTTGCAGAGAAGTACTGCGGCGGACATTTTTGCTCAGCCGCGGCGCAGCACAGGCGCTGCCAGTCACCTGAACGGTATGGTGATGGAAGACAGCCTACCCTAGTTACGGCGGAGAGCTTTAAATCTCATTAGAAATTGTATCCGGGGGTTAGATTTTATTTGTATCTGGACAAGCCGTCGTTAAACAGCGCCTCATTTGCGCGGCAGGCAGCACCGCCGGCTGCGCAAGAAAAATACCTCCGACTCGTGCATTTTCGAGTGGCAGCGCAAAAATGTCCACTTCCCGGAGTTGCAGATAACCTTTGGGAAGTGGCCCAGTTTTGGCGGAAAGATACTGCACCACGCTGCCCTCATGCAAGCATCACTGCGCTGAACTGCGCTGCGCGGACCGTACTGCGGTAAACTGGACAGGTGGAGGCGGCGATTTTTGAGAGGGTGGCAGTTAACTGCAACTTTCAGCGTAGCAAAGGCCGCATGGATGTCGATTGATTGCCCTTATTTGAGCTTCTAACATGCAGAAATATTTTCATTGTTGAAATTGCACCCTGAAAAAGGTTTAAAGAAATTCATTGTCGCTGGGATTCATAAATTGTCCCCGCATGATGTTAGTGAGCTTAAATATTTTATACAGATTGCTATGCTTTTGACTAACTTTTTCAAACACGCGCAATTTTTTTTCCTTAATTTACTGTAGAAAAATATCGTTTAAATAATTTGTTGCATTTGATCGCTGACATGTCCTTTGGTCGATAAAAGAATTGACTCATTAATATGAATTATAGATAAATCTGCCAAAATTAAATTAGTGTCATTTGTCCTGTTGAATACACAGTTTGTTATGCTACTGATTTTCATTTTATAATACAAACGTGTAATCCGGAAGTACGACTATTACATGTACAGCAGACGAGTAGACGTCTTCTGAATGAACTGAAACGTTAAGACATTTTTCATTTTGTATCGCATTCAATTGAGTACCGAGGTCATTAAAATGCTTTTTTCCTACTGAATTTTAGCACCTGTGCAGGACGCTAAAATTCCCTGAAATAATCCATGCTACCCCAAGATTCCGTGCTAGCAGACCCAAGTAACTCGAGCAGGCCGGGCTATGTATCAGGAGAAGATTGAACGCTCTTGGGCCCTAGGAGACATGTCGAGGTGATGAGCAAATGAGGGGCGGTGGGAGATGCAACAGGTTATTGGAGGGCATTACTTACGGCTGAAGGGCAATCTTCTAAGATGGGCAATCTTCCAAGATGGGCAATCTTTTCACCGACCACAACCTCGCTACGTTGGTCTCGATAGGACGAGTAAAAAGCTGAGGGTCATTAGCGTACATGAAGGACTTTGTTGCTCCGGGTATGGACACATTTCCTTCAGGGTCAGTAATTAGTCTTCGTTCTTACGAAAATATATGCTGGAGATTTCACTTACCCGAATTTCATTCTAAACGATTACCCGTGCAGGTAGTCACATTTAGCTGTCTCGAAGTTAAAATCCCCTGTTTTGACATTCAATTTATCAAGTGGACAGCTATGCGTACGAAAATTTCAAATGCGTTTTAGTTCCTGCATCTTTCTTGTTCTGATTTGGACTTCCGTCTGACAGAAAAGCTTGTGTTGTAACTTTTCCTGGCTGGAATGAGATGTGGAAGCATGCGAGCTGAATCTTTTAGTCTCAGTGTGTCTCTTTCATTTGCCTGAAATTCTTTTCAGATTCAATGCGACAAATGACTTTATATTACTGAAAGTGTTGAGAACGCTTGAAAAAAAGAGATATCAAAAGAAATGTCTATGGTTTAAATATGCTCTCAGTTGAGATGAAAATTTTTTTTAATTACTTCGTTTCTAAATCTTTTTTGGGTATTTTCCGTAGGAATTGTTCATGTAAAATGAAGCTACTTATTCTTTTCTAATCAACGGGTTCTCGAATTGCTTTAAAAAAATTTCTTAATTTTCGTAAGCATTGCTTTCTTACATTCTTTGCATTGGTCTCTGCCTCTTACCCGATAGTTTTTTCAACGAAAATTACCTCATTGAATTACTCGATTACCAAATAATACTCATTTTTTGAGTCGCCTTTTCGCTATTTATTTCTTACCATTGGAAGCAAAGGACGCAACCGCTGACTGGTGGGACTCGCACCCCCGAGTAGCTGCTGCTGCACAGCACACACGCCTCACTGGGTGTGATGGACTAACTCAAACCTGACATCATACGTGACAGACCTCACACCGTGACATCATACGTGACAGACGACCTTACGACACTGTACGCCCTGGTGAAAATATCATCTTGTCGTGGAAGTAGCCCGAGCAAATGGATCGTACTCTTGCTGAGGAAGAAGCGATTTATCTTCCTTCCATGTTGATAAAAACAGAGGTCATTTAAATGTCGTCAAAAGGTTGACTGAATGACGTAGGGATCTGATCAGAAATGTTCAGCCTTTGCAGGTGTGACAGAAGGCAGACATTAGTCGGATTGCCGTAGACGTAGACGCATCTTGCGCTCTGTCTGATGCTTAAATCAACGCTAAACTCACATTTTTCTCTGCTGGTTGATACGTCAATGTTACATTGAGCTCCCGCTATCTCCTTAAAAAACCAAAGAAGTCATCATGAGGGAATTGTGAAAAAATATAGGTGGTGGAATTTTATCAAAGAGATTTTTGGATTTTGTGTCTCCTGAGCAACAAAGATGCCTCTGCAGAAACGAAAAAACCGCACCTACGTGAGTTTCTTTAAAATTTTTTCGTGTTCAATGTTACTGCTTTCACTGAAAACCTGACGAGCTGCAATAATTATTCATGTCTTTGAGCAAGCAACAAGACTCTATGTCTTGATGCGGCGTTTCCGCCCAGCTGTGCTGTGGAATATTGGAACGCATTTTCATATATTTTACGTCGTAGTAGTGCCACAGCCGGCAGAAAAGGTTTTCTGCCGACTTGTCTAATTCGAGTGCGGTTTTTAGCCAACATTCTTTCGTTTGAACCTTCCCCACGCAAGCATGGATCGCTAAACATGTGGCAACCTCGCAGGGTTGACCACTGAGCATTTTTCAATTCTGTAGGTTAGGCTTAGTGCTAGAAATTTGCCTGAAAAACTTAACTCTTCAGAAACTTGAGTAGAAAAAACAGCACATTGAGTCTGTCTTTGCATTCGTATTGCTAATTAAGAATTTTTTGCCATTCACTGGCGTGTTGTCGATAAGCACGCACTGGGCATCAATTTTGGCGATGTGCATCGACTGGACGCAATCTAGAATTGATGCTTCTATGCGACGCTGTGGAACATTGAAAGTGTCTTTCCCTAAAAAGCTTCAAAATAATTTTTTTAATTATGGAGTAACAAATAAATGTAAATACGATGTATAGTTGTCATGAATGAAGTTTCAAAAATGGTTATTTTCTCTCCGTAGCTGTACTGTTAGCCCAATAGCGTACTTGTATGTCAGTATAATTTTCTCTCAATTCCAGCTGTATATTTAGTCATCGAGTAGATATGTGTGGTATAAGTCCAAACCCCTAAATTGTTCTCAGTTGCTCACGACAAATTTTCACGGCTCAAATTTTTTCTCAGCTCTACTGTAGTTCATTATTTAAAGGTTGGTCTTGCCTCGCCAGTAACTTTTTTTTACTAGAACGCGACTCAATCGTGCTCGGCGTTTACACGCTATCAGATAATAGACCAGAAGATACCAATTTAATCATCCAGTGCTAAATACAATTTTTTCAGAAAATCACATGATACTAGATGATATTTTTAATACTAATGATATATGCCTGTCAGTATCCTTTATACAGAATGGGTGACTATATAGGGGAGAACTCCGCCACAATTCCCCACTCTACTCCACTCAGCCACAATTCCCCACTCTGAATGGGTACCGGCTTAACCGGGGGTAACCGTTATGGTGTCCTGATATTAGTTATGAGGCATTAGAAATTCCAATGTACAAGATGATATGTATCAGACTTGATTGGAATAGAACATCCTTTCCATCACTCAATTGCACGCAACTGAGCTGGGAAGATTCGGCCACTCCTTGGAGGGAAAGAAAGTGGGGAAAAGCACTTTGTATCTGACTTACATAAATAGCGAACTTTGGGGAGTTCTCATTCCCCAGTGGCGTTGCTTATCACCTGTTGGGGATTCCCCGGGGTGGTGAGTGTGATTTTTTATTCGCTGGATCTTTTGCTTTCCTCCTTCCGAATGTTAAATTCACAAGGCGGAAGTACACTGCTTTTCCAAGCATTATGAAGTCTTTTTCCCTTGAGGAAATGCAACTACTGTATCTATAGGAATTAGCTCTCCCAAGAAGAAGGTATAAAGTCCTGAGCTGATGGTTAGGTAGATTTTTCGTTTGTTCATGTACGATATATTTTTGTTCTATTACGGTCCATCCATTTTTCGGATTATTACTGTCTTTTTTTCAAAAACTATTAATTTCACCTTCAAATTTTCTCTTGCTCCATAAACTCCTTTTTAATTTGCTATTTCTATGCGCCAGGTTTGGGAACAATTTTTATGCATAAATTCCCCCATTCTTTTTATCCTAAGTTAAATGTTACCTTCCTCTTTCCTCTCTTTGAAACACCTTCGTTGGGGTTAGGGAGGTTTAAACTAACTTATAAGCTAATAAATCCGTTTTTTTTCTCGAGGATTGAAGCGAGCGATCGTGTTCGTCTATTTCATTTACTTTGAAGCGTTAATTTTTACGTAGCCACATTTTTTAGACGCCTTAAAACTTGTTTCGTACTGCAAAAAACTAAGAAATCAACTCGTTCTGGATAAGAAAGAATCTCTTAACACGCGCTCGATAAAATTACACCATTTCAACAAAAAATAAATATTGTGGATTAAATTCTGTTATTAACCCTTCTAACGAACCTTCACAAGTGCCACCATTTCAACAAAAATGATCTATCAAGGACTACCTTAAACTCATCCTGTACCTAGAACTTACGGTGAAGAAACACAAGTAAATTGAGATATTCGTACATTCGCGCTACATTCAATCACTTCTTGAGAAGTATATATGCGATGAAGGGCCAACGTACTGATCCAACATTGTCAGGTGACGGACGATGTGGGAGCCTCATTTTCTGAAGGGGTCACTCCTTCAATGCAGTCTCATCCTGCCCTGCCAGTCGCGGGTCAAGGAGTTTTGACCTCACCGTAAGAAGAGCGTCATTACAAGCAAAAGTTATTTTTCAATGGGTGGGGCTTGAATAATGATGGCCAGTAATTAATGGACGCTGTGTTCAAAAATAGCACACGGCCGACGCCTGGATTTGACAGATTAGAATAGGAATCAAAGCCAAGTGCTGTAGAAAGAGGAAGATTTTACGCCTGGTAAAGTCATTAGAGCTTTTGAGTCCTCAATGCCTTTTTTACCATGAAGAAAAATCCTTCCTCCTGTGAAGTGTCTGGGAACATAGTTAAATTTTCTCTGCCACAGTTGCCCCTCAAAAGGATATAACTATTGTATCTGTGGGAATTAGGGCTTCCAGAGAACAAATGTGAGGTCCCGAGCTGACGTTTATGTAGGCCTTCCTCATGTTGAGCTATCTTACTTTCATTTCACTGTTATCCTGTATTTAAGTACCTATTACTTTCTTCTTCAACTTTTATCTAGCTTCATGAACTTCTTTCTCAACTTAATATTTCTATATACCTTGTGAATAAATTCCAAATTCCCTTAACTCCATTCTAAATGGTGCTTTCCTTTTTCTCTTTTTGGAACGTCATTACTGCGATGCGGGAGTAGAACCAATTTGTCTAATCTAATCTGCCACAGTCGTTTCTTCTTTTTCTTTTCCACTTTCAAAAACTACAGTGCGTTTACTGAAGAAAATCTTTTTGAAGATTGTCGCCTCACCGCCTTAACATTTAAGGGTTGTCCCCTCACAGGCCTTATAATTGAGGGTTGGCATAAACATAAAACTGGAATGACGCTATTTCACAGCAGAACTTCTCTTTACATCAGTTATTTGTTTAAAAACTTGTAGTAACCTCTCTTACGGACCTCCGTTCAGAAATCATGCAACAGAAATCACGCAACACGTACGTGAACGACATCGGTAATGCAATCAACCGCCTCAATTCTTGCTGGAGAATCTAGTCTAATTTTAACAAAGCATTTGATGAGGTGGAGCGCTGTAACTCTCCCACTTGATCGTGCCGTCTACATTGAGTTGTATTATTGCGGCTTGACTTGCAGTTCACCCATAGGCTGCTTCAGTTGGCTAGCAATATGGGCTTGTTTAGATACTTTTACTGATGCTTTTATATCGTCTCCTCAGCGAGAGAAAATTATCCTCGTCCTCGTGAGTTCCGTGATACTTAGTTATTTTTCATGTCTTCCGTTATTCTCCCCTCAGGGGGATACAACTGTTGTATCTATGGGAATTAGCGCTCCCAGGGGGACTATGTGAGGGCCCGAGCTAAGGGTTAGGTAGGCTTCCTTTTTGTTGGAATAGAATAGGTTTTTGTTCTGTTACGG
>JACJUY010003470.1:53466-67243 GCA_014220935.1 Platorchestia sp. MABIK
CCATACTAAATGGTGCCTTCCTCCTTCCTCTCTTTGGATCGCCTTTGTAGCGGATAGGGAGGCTTAAACTAACTAATAATCTAATCTAATCTTCCGTTATTCTATTTATTAGAGCTTGGTGAAATTTTCTTTGTATTGAGACACGAGCTGCAGTTCAGGTAGGTCCTTCTGATGTTCAAACAGAATAGGATTTTTGTTTTGATGCGGACAATCTTTTTCTGTTTCACTTATGCTCTAAAAAGATTAAATTTAGATATTAGCAATGTAATTTTTCCTCGACAGCCACCGTCTTCAACGTGAAAACGTCCTAGTCTTTAAGGATTTATGAATTAATCCGATCAATTATTTGTATCTGAAGAAAACGACGTATCTTATGGGTACGTCATGGAAACTCTGAGCTGACTTTGGTCTTCGAATGAAAAGATACACTGCCCGTAAGCAGGGGAGGTCAAAACTGGTGAAGATATTTTTGGAGCGCGTATACTATTGATAAAAACAACAAAAACAACGTTGCATGCGATTCCTTGAGGTAGTAGTAACTACTGGAACGCTCACTCTTTCTCCTCCACCCGTTCTTAGGCGCGAAATTATTAATTTTTCATCATTCGATGTGCGAGTTAGCACTAGAGGTACGCCTGGAAGTGCTCTTTGTTTTCCACTTTATTTCGCTCAGCAGCCCAAGTCTGTCTTCAGTGCTGAGTGCTATTGATTCGCCCCTTCGATAATTCATAAGAGAGGGACCGCACCCGCTGCAAACGTTCTCCGTTGTTGTACTGTGTATCGATTGACGGGTGCAGTATAGCTCCATCGATAATATAATTTAAGCGAGTGATTTGGTAGAATTAATTGTGGTCTTTTTAATTTGGCTGTTGGTCCTAAATTATTTTCTATTCAGTTGAATTTAAGAGCGTCTAGGTTCTATGTAGCCGAATGTCAATTTTTTATAATTTCGTTAGGAGCGATTCTGGAGGAAATAATTGATAGTTAGTAATTTAACTTCCCTGCTCTAGCGCCGTGACTTGCGAAAAAAATTGAATTTGTTCAAATCATTCTGTGCAGATGGCAAATGATGTTAGTATTAATAAACACAAATCATTTTTGTTCAAGAACTCAAACATTAATTAAAAACTTCGTAAACAGGACACAATTCAAGCCAGGCAACGACTGACGATCATCGATTAATTTTTCACGAGATTAATTTTTTGTTGCGAGATTTCAGCCTTTCTAACCAGCGCAAAATTATGTTGCAAAATTTGCGGGACTCTGTAATATAAGTTCATTAGAGCCTATTAACTTTTCACGTAACGCTAAACTCAGGCTCATGATTCAAACAGCGAGTAAGCTTTGATGCAAATAGACCACGCAATATTTTAATGTGCGTTGTTTTCTTCTAAATGCAAGCATAAAGCTGAACTGATTGAATGTGGGTGCTGGGGTTTGCTTACAGCCTATCTAGGAGGCCTAGTGCTCCTTTCGGGGCATGGAGACTTCCTGTACTTCACTGAAGAAAGTATGAACAGTGTCTGCCTTCGTCAGTTTACCTTGCACGTTAGGACTTCTCAGTTCCAACTACTATTACTTCTACTGCTACTCACGGCACCAACAGCAACAGTAACTCCATGAGTCTACTGTTGGCATAGTTTTCAAATAATTTTTTTTATGTTCCCACTTTTTTTTGACGTGTTGGAAGGGACAGAGTTCAATGCACCAGACCGCCAACTGAGTGTGGGAGACTGGTGTTGAGACAGGCATAAAACACAAGATTTGGGACTACAGACTGAACACGCTCCAAGTGCTATTCATGTAAAAAGTTCGCATAAAAATGAATTTGATAATAACTCACAGCATTGGGAATTCGCCATTCTAAAATGAATCGCAAGCATTTTGGCGTCATTGCTCTAGAAAAAGGATGTTCAATAACGTTTACCTCTCTTGGACATACGTTTGTGTGAAGCAAGTAAATGGCCAGACTAGAGCGTGTCCTCTCCAGTGCCCCAACACGAAGGTTCAACCACCTCGTGTACGTGCCCGGTCAAAAGCATTCATCGAGCAAACAAAGCCGAACAAACAAAAGTTGCTGCGAACATTAATACGTCGGACCCTTTCTTCCTACTCCACCTATTAGCAAAACGCACTGAAATGTGTATTTGTGTGCTGCCATTACGCCCGTCGGTCGCAATCCTTTTCTCGGTTTAGTGCTTCGGATCAAAGCGCCGTGAGTGAGCAGGAATGAATTAATTATTCTCACTCAAAGTCCTTTTGTTGCAACTTTTAATCCTGCTTGCCCCGAAAACTCCATTCTGCGAGCGTAATTCAGCCTGAGTGCCATGCTCTTTTAAAAACAAAAATATTTCACATAAATATTTGTCAGATCTTCTTGGGCTTCGGATTTCACTGTCTTCGTACTTCCCCAGAGGGGCGTTTTGCGCACCCAGAATAAAGCTTTCATTCTTATTACGAATATCAACCGCAGCACAGGATTTGCAGTATTTAATTATTTCTTAATGCTGTAAGTTATTTTCAAATTCATTTTTCAATGAACTTAGCGTTGAAAATACGAAGGAAATCCTTCCCGTGACCAGCTGCTTTCTAACTCGACATGGCCTAGCGTCTGGCATGAATGCATTGGAGATCGTCAATTATCTTTAATATTTCCAGCATCAAAAACGACTTTGCTGATTGGAATTGAACACACATTTAACAATGTATTACTCAAGATTTTAACAACTTGGGATTTAATAAGTAAAAATAGAAGGAACGCTTCGCTTGGCGTCATTTGACATCGTAGTCACACACGGTTGACGAGAGGACCAGCTGTCAAGTGCGTCAGTGGAAGTGCTTTTTATCATTGATTGGGCCTTATTCCAATCGAGAGTTATGATTTGCATGTGGAAGCTGTTCAAAATATTATTTGGAAGCCTACATTCTCCTAATGTTAACGAAATTTTAAATTTTCAACTGAGATTTCTTAGGGCTTTTGTACTGGCATGAGTTAGTTGAGTTTGTTTTAAAGAAATGAGGTTTTCCAGGCAAGCGTTTCCGCGCTCAGTGTTTGAGGCGTACACAAGCATGTCTTTCATGAGGAAACAACTCTGAGGAATATTGCCTACTTCGTCCAGAGGGTTCATCCCAATCTTTGGCCCTGTACCTCGAGGGCGTAGCATTCCCTGAAGTATCGTGAACAGATTGTTGTAATTCCGTTATTGCAGTACGAATCTGTAGTGGGTTCAGTTGTGTAATAAGGTAGGCGAAGTCTGGGGTGAATTCATTTAGGCATGCTGAATCTGTAGTGGGTTCAGGTGAGTAACTATGCAGGCCAGGTCTGTTGTGAGTTCAACCGAGTTATTAGGTAGACTATATCTTTCAGTTTTCTCATCTCATCATCACGAGTGGCGAATGACACACGAATGACACCTCAATCACTTCAGTGACACCTTTGTCCGTCGCCTTCAATGGCCTAGATTTCCGTGATTTGCAGAGACCAAAAGCACCAGCTTCGCTCATGCTGTTTAGTTCTAATTAAAAATACGTAAATCTTTATCAAAAATCCTATGATTATCGTTCTATGTAAGTCAAACTTGTATTTCAAAACTGGTAGGTCAAACCATGCTACAGTAGCTATATATGTACACAAAAATGAAAATTTAACCAATTGGAACTTGCAATTATTTCATTACTTTTTACGTACGTACAAAAATACCTTTCTCCGCATCGCATGCTTTCGTGGCATCATCAGCTGAGCTGCGCACTTTTCACTTATATTCTTATTCTCTTCCATGACCCGACACATGGCGTCTTATCTGCACCGTTTTTCAGGCCAGGTCCTTTCCTTCGCCAAAATTACCGCCATTGCTGGGCACTACATCAGCGGGAAGTGCCGGGCCAGATCGTGAAGACAGAGTTGGCTTGCGTAGGTGCGTGTATAGGAACGTGTAATTGTGCTCTCTAAAAAAAACACAGTATTCATGCGGTTTTTCAATATCTTCAGATATTCAACTCTGCTTCACATTTATACCCTTCAAGATCACCGTAAGTCAGAGTCACTTATGAAGAAAATAGCCCTAATGAATCAGTCTTATGCATGTGGAAGCTGTTCAAAATATTATTTGGTGGCCTACATTCTCCTAATGTTATTGAAATTTTAAATTTTCAACTGAGCTTTCTTAGGGCTTTTGTACTGGTATGAGTCAGTTGAGTTTGTTTTAAAGAAATTACTCGAAAACCATGTAAAAGATTTAGAGACAAGTTATTGCGCTTTATGGTCATATTATACGAAGCAGACACTAATTTTCTTTCGTTAGTTTTGGCAAAGGCTGACATAAATTATGTAATTTTCAAGCTTGAGTTTGCACCTTTCCTCGACGGTTTTGTACTTCTTGTAAGTGTTTTCTCATACTTGCTACGTTAAGATTCACGTCATTTATGTGATTCGAAGAGATTTATTTTCGGTTACTGTAATATTCTGAAAAGCCTTACGATTCTAAATGAAGCAAAATTTCGTGAAATATTTGCATTCTCTCTATATACAGTGCATCACAGAGCTCAAGACAGCTTTACAGTTTAATTAATTATGTGTCGCGGTTTTAATATTTGTTGATTATTATCCTCATCAGCAAAACTTGCGTCTTTTCAAGCTTGAGTCTGCACCTGCACTTGAAATTTTGGTATTTCAATAAAATATTTCAGATGTTCAGCGATGAATGACCTTACGTAGAAAAAACCGCTCCGTTCGCCCGTTGCAATAGCTGCCTCCATTTTATCCCTTGTCACGTTCGCCCCAGTTGAGCGACTTTATCAAGCTAGCACACCACGCTGAGCTCAGCGCTACCAGCGTAGCTCATTTCGCAGCTTGTCACTCAGCAGAAGAGCCTCTTCGTCAGCGCTGCCTGCGGAATAGCTTTTTCCACACGACACAATCCATCAAGTTGCAGCGCTCTTTTGACCACCGGAATGACTTTTTCCGTCGTCCATCATGGAGTTTCCCGTTAGGCTCGGTGTGCCTTTGGAAGTTCACTCAAGTAGAGCGCAGTAATTAGGGACATATCGACCTGCAGCGGCCTGACGCGGTGCTCTCCATGACAATACGAGACTGCTAACAACACCCGAGCAGCAACACTTCAGTCGGGGAGCAGTGCTCGAGTGTACAGGGGCTCTATGCTCTCAATAGCTGCCCATTTAGCGGGGTATTTAATTCAATTGTTCCTATTTTGCAGTGCGTTGCTAAAACAAATTATTTTTTGCTTCAGTTAGGCGGGAATTTGGAATAGAGTAGCATGGCTTAAATGCCAACTAGTGCTCAAAATGTCGAGTTGACTTCCAGTGAAGCGCAGCACGCACAAACAGGGTGAATGGCCAGTTCACTGCTGAATCACGTTTGATCCACTGAGAGAGAACTTCCTGGGCAGCAGCGTATGAAAGCGCCATGATTCGTTCTCAGTGATTATTGAGTTATTTTATCATTGTCAAATCGTTTAAGCTGAAAATTACCCATACACAAGTGTGCTCCTGAGAGGTTTCTATACACAAATGTGATAGACGTGCATAATTTCGATGTTTCACATGAACAAAACAGAGCTCGATATTACATTCCGAATTGTGCAGTTTAATCCATTCGAAAGTATATTTGCTATCAAATAATGCAACGGTTTAATTGGACAGCAAGTGCTAAGTTGAATGATGTACTTAGAGAAAAGTAGAGAATATACAATCTAGATGCGGTGACCAGATTATACCATTTAACTAAGCGTCGTCTAGAATTTTATTAGGCAATAGGGAAGGCAATAGGTCATCATTGCACATTCCATGAAGGCTCCTCGTAATTGTCATTCAAAAAGCGCTCACTGTTCGAACTCTCAAATGCTCAAATTTGCATCTGGAATTTTTAAATTTTGTACTGTTTTGCGCTGAGACGATTAAACCTTTTATAGATCAATAAAAGTCTGCAGATAAAATTTACACTGAAAAATCTGAATGTCGTAACTCATGTAAACACAGTAACAAGTGTGTAATGGAATACTTTCGACTAAGCACGTCTGCCATTAAGCCTAAGATCACACGCGTGAGGCGTATTTTTACCCCTTTATTCACAGGGCAAAAAACGATTACGCTATTACCGTTATTTCTTCAATAAATACCTCAATTCCTTGCGTTTCACAATTTATGAAATACCTAAATTTCGATTTCAAATCTTTGAATATTAAAATGTTCAAAATATTTTGCACTAAAATGCATTTCTTAACTCTGAGGTATCCTCAAAATAAGAATTTTTCAACAATTTTTTATTTCAATTGACTCATTTCTGTCTCTGCTGCAGGCACAAAATTCAAGACAAAAGTCCTTCAAGTTGCACTTTGCATGTCTAGCGTTGATTGACGCCATTGCGTTCTCCTGATGTAAAATTATTTCGGACACGTCAAGCGGAATGCGTCTTCGATGCATCGATCATTTGATGAACGGGATTTATTTGGATTACACAGGCTTAGCTCCTCAGTCTAACTCGCACCTACACATTCTGTCCGGGTGGAGAATCGACCTAAAGCGACAGCACAACACGCACTGCTGTCGAAAATGCAACCTTTCTTCATGTAGAGTTAAAAAATATTTTTGAAGCTAGGTTTACCTCGAAACAATGTTTTTTGCGAGGTTTCCGAGAATTTGTCCAAGGAAGTCCATATTAGTTACTTAGATACTCGTTGCTGAGAACCCATTTTTTGTTCAATGGAGGACATTGATTTGGCTGATCACAAAGCCAGGGGCGTGCCGGTACAGGATGCCACGTCACGTCCGACATGGTCCTTAAAAGTTCGTCAGTAATTGCCTTATTCAATGTCGATCGCTATGGAATTCTTCTGACACGATAGCATATGCAACAGATTTCGGACTGAAACTTCTCGGGTGTTCTGAATTTTTTGCTGACATGCTTGCACATGTGACGGCTCTCTAACTTAGACCTATCTGGCATTCTGGAATTTTGGCTTTGATATCTCATTTAACAGTTATCCAACCTGTACCTGTCCTGCATTCTGGAATCTTTACTGACGCGGTAGCACGTGCAACAGCTTCTGGAATTTTCTGGTCTGGAATTTTTACTGAGGTGTTACCACATTCAACGGCACTTCATCTCGGACCTGTCCAGCATTGGGGAAGTTGATACTGAAGTTGTCACGCCAAATAATACTTCAGAGCTTTTAATGAATAGACAGAGTTGTATTTAAGGAAATTTACATACTTCTACACAAATGGTGGAGTTCACGGATAGGGATGCATCGAAAACATCTCCTTGCCTGCAGTGCCCTAAAATGAAATGAAGATATTGGTATTGTAATGAAAATAAGATACTCGCATACAATTTGTTTTGTTACTTGGAAGTTGTGCGCTGAAAAATTGTGGACTTTTTCGATTTTCGTGAAATATTTATTTAGTCATTCGCCTATCATTCGAAAACGATCGTGAATGCAAGACGCCTCGTTCAAAGCGTGAGGACTAAAACTCGACATGATCCTCTTCACATTCCTAGGATGTCATGGAGGTATTAACATCGGCTATTATTTTAAAGGAAATTACAGAAAGTGAACTCGAAGTCAAAACAAAACAGCGACGATGGGCTTCACACGTGTAAGTCTCCCGTCATCTGCGTGTTTCGTTGATGAGATCATAATAAGATTTCCGAGGCAATGAAAATCTTTTGCTAAGTTAATGCGTCCACACCTGCAATTTTTAGGAACAAAGTGTTTTTCCGACTTTTTGGTTTCCTTTAGTTCAATGTTTAAATATTAATATTCTGGAATATTAAGCATTCAGTGTTATTTTATTTTAACACGTGAAGAACTCGGACGTTTTCGTAGAGTTGAGAAATTGGACAAGAAATTATACATTTCATTGGTAAATTGATTTCCTTGTCACCAATAAATTTTATTCGGTTCTGTTCTAATGAATACAGTATATGCTTCTGAACTACCAATACTCTTTACCTCAACTCTCAATGTACATCACGCACTATCAGTGTGTGTGGTAAGATCTTCGCATTAACTATGGGAGGGAGGCATGACGATGGTTGGGGTAGTTTGCTGTGCGCAAAAGCGGCTCATGATGCCTTTATAATGCTGATCTTGCACTAAATCTGAATTTCAAATCGAGTGTTTGAACTTGAAACCAATTAAAACTTGAACTTAACTCACATGCGTGCGTTTGAAACTAGAATAACTTAGCCCAGAAATTTATTTTAATTTGGGTTTCCAATTTTATTTCCTGTTCACATATTTTTGTTTTCGTTATGTCTTTTAATGACTGTCATTACCAGTTTTTTATCTTTTATTTCAGACACAATGATTTACTCTTTTTGAACTGATAATGAAGCTGGACTCTAAATCGTTTTCCCGATAAATATTATCAACGTCCTTGAAATTTTTCTCGTTTTTAAGTTCGTCATAAACATGCGATTCAAGCAAACGCTTCATCCGTTCAGATACATAGATCTATATATATATATGTACGAGTATATATAGATCTATAGAGGTGTGTGTATAGATATAGATTTGACTTTCACAACAGACATACTCGGAGATTTTTTTAATTGAAAAACAGAAAATTTTATTTCAATTTCTTTATTTTGTAAACACAGCGAATAGAACAGCAACATAACCGTGAAAATGAAATATAAGAGTAACACTGAGCGAGCAGAACATTTTGCACCACCACATTCGTCCATTCATGTTATTTTCATGTTAAACTGATGTTGGCAAAGAAAAAAATACAAAACATGCACAAAAGGCGCAGCAAACACCTAAAAAAAAACCAACGTGCACAGTGTTTATCCCTAGGTTTGGGTTCTTTTTAACCTAAAATGGATAGATTTTTACGCGGTTTATCCAATGCAATCCTTTTTTTAGCGCTGAAGTCTAACCCCGCCTTGATTTGATACAGAGGGAGTGGTGTCTATGGGGATAAGCGCTCCCAGGGAGAAAATGTTAGCGCTCCCGAGCTGAGAGTTAGGTAAGCCTTCTTTTTGTTAAAATAAAATGTTTTTTGTTTTGCTAAGGACCACCTTTTTTCGGTTCACTGTTGTCCTGTTTTTCAGCACCTACTACTTTCTTCTTCAACTTTGATCATGTTTCATGAACTTCATTCTCAACTTACTGTTTCAATGCCCTTTCTGCATAGATTCCGCGTTCTCTTAACTCCATACTAAATGATGCCTTCCTTCTTCCTCTCTTTGGATCGCATTCGTTGCGGATAGGGAGGCTTAAACTAACTAATAATCTAATCTAATATACAGAGGGAGTGCATCAGCATCCATGTCGGGCAAGCCGGCGTGCAGATGGGCAACGCATGCTGGGAGCTGTACTGCCTCGAGCACGGCATACAACCCGACGGCATGATACTCGATGAGGAGGACGCTGATGAAATTCTCAACGATGACTCGTTCAACACGTTCTTCAACGAGACCTCGGCTGGCAAGCACGTCCCCCGAGCTATTTTTGTCGACTTGGAGCCTACTGTAGTCGGTGAGTTGAAGGCGCAATAAAAAGTGAAAACTCCACGGTAAATAAGCCGAACATTTAACTATCTTTTTCAGTTCGCATTGGATTATTTAAGATAATCATTTTTCGTTCTTATGTGGTGCATTTGAGTTAGCTGTCTCATTCACATTGACTTTATTTTTAAATTTGGTACATAATGGATAGGTACATAATGATGTTTTTATTCTGTAAGAAGCCTAAGATTGAAATTTTTATCAAACCTTGTATACATAACTAGCCCCACAAAAATTTGTTACTTAGATGCAGAACGATTCTGTATTATGTCATTTAAATGTAGAGTGAGTTATTATATTTTTATTTAGAGTTAAAAGGGTTCTTTAAATTAATGGTTCCGACACACAAAGATTCTGAAAAATTTGTAATTAAAGCGCGCAAAGGATCAGTAAAATTAGCGATTAAGACTGGCAAAGATTCTCTTAAATTTTTGAATTAAGCACACGAAGATTCTGGAAAATTTGCGATTTAGACACGCAAAAATTCGGTAAAATTTACGACTTAGACGCACGAAGATAACGTAAAATTTGTGGCTTGGAGGTAAAACGATTCCAACTCGGACTTTATTTGATCGATTGTCCTCCCTGTCGGCAGACGAGGTGCGGACGGGGACGTACCGGGAGCTGTTCAACCCCGCAGTGCTCATCACAGGCAAGGAGGACGCGGCTAACAACTATGCTCGAGGCCACTACACCGTCGGTAGGTTGTAGTCAGAAAAACTGATTTTTCAACTTTTAACTTATTTTAACCCATTTCAGCCTTACATGCCAAATATGGCACGCTCGCTAAAAATGCTAGCACAATTTCCTCTCACGTATTTTGGAATTTTCGAAGCTTGCTACTGGATGGCAGTTCCGTCCCCATTTTGATGTTGGTGATTACCTGATGCCAGCGTCAATTTAATAACAGGGGTTATAACATTGGAATATGAGTGAAAAATTTGGGCTGAAATGGGTTAAATACTTATTTTAAAGACTTATTACAAATTGAGGTCGAAGATGTACGTATATGAAATGATATCCCGAGCTGAACGTATGGTGGGCTTTGTCTTTTTCTGAAATAGAATAGGTGTTTGTTATGTGGCTTACAGTCTTTTTTTAATTCCCTGCTATCCTTTTCTATGTTGCATAGCATCTTTTTTTAATTCCCTGCTATCCTTTTTTTCCGTACCCTTGACTTTCTCCAACTTTTATTTTATTTCATGAACATCTATTTAAACAGTTTTTGTACGCAATAGGTCTTGTATTGGAATACACCTTGCGCATAGATTCCCCGTAACCCGAACTCCACGCTAAATATTGTTTTACTACATCCTCTCTTTGGAACACCTGTGGTGTAATGAGGGAGCCGTAAACTAACTTATTTGGTCAAAGGTAAATATGGTGGAAAATAAAGGTGAATATCATAGTCGATGCTCAAATCTTAAAAGATTATATAATCATATAATCGTATAATCGCCGATCGAATATCTCTGCTGAATAAATCCTTAATTGATTCTCGTAAATTACTCTCATCTCCATTCTCTATGTCCTGCCTTTCAGATGCTGAAATCTTTTTCAAATCTTTAATAATTTCGTTTAATTTGTTAATTCTATGTTGGTAAGATTAATTGAAGAAATTGTTCAAAATATTTAAATAAGTTTAGAGGTCGTGTTATTGTCCCCATTCACTTCAAAATATCATGAATATAAAAAACTATCCAATTTTGGGAATTATAAGTTGTAATGAGTATTTAAAATTGCATATCTACGCCTTACATAACCGTGGTGCAAATTATTTTTGGTGCACAAATCTATAAAATAATCTATAGAGTTCACTAACTGCATTCACAAGAACATCGGCTCACTAGTAAATGTTTAGAACTTACAATATATAACGAGGTGGGGATCACCAATATTTGGCATGTATGTATGCACTATCTTGCAGTTGTATCAGCATCAACCAGTTGAATGATTTGCTCCGAGAAAATTTCGATTATAGAAACATTATACTCATGTTTTAATCCAAATCATCTGTGCAGTGAACTTATTCATGTTTTTCTTATGTCTCAAAATTTGAGTTTTAAGTACTGTGTTGTGAAAAACACGGGAACATGCTTCTAACAACGAGCGTCGAATGTGTATTGCCACTCGAGGAATTTGTTTCCTAATCGAAAATACGCAAGTGAACTCTCAACTTCAAAGCCCTTTATTTATTTCAGCCCCTCCAGTAAGTCATACTAATAGAAAATAAGAGGACTCTGAACTTGGAATTATTTGAGCTCGTTCAATAAGTCAAATCCTGATTTCAGGCAAAGAACAGATCGAGACCGTCATCGACGCAGTGCGGCGGCAGCAGGAGCTGTGCTCGGGCCTGCAGGGCTACCTCATCTTCCATTCGTTCGGCGGCGGCACGGGGTCCGGCTTTGCTTCTCTCCTCATGGACAGACTGGCGCTGGAGGGCAAGAAAAGCAAGCTCTGCTTCTCCATCTACCCAGCTCCTCAGGTATAACTATCACATTATGTGCAGTGTCGATCTGAATGTGCGTGTAGAAACGCGAACATAAAAAAGATTGAGTTATTTGCGGCTTTCAATGAGCTCTTTAATTCTCTTTTTTATTGGCTGTTGTGTGGTATTGGCTTTTATAAAAATCTTTCTTTGCATATTTCATGTTTATCATAGGTCATCACAATTCATTTTTGCAGAAAATAGAGAGCAAAGATTTTTCGTAATTTTCGTAACAGAAGCTTAAGTTCAAAAAAGCTTTTAGGACCACAGTATGGAGAGCAGAAAATATTCTAATGACAATTGATGCAAATTCTGCATTATCTTCTTCAATAATATTCAACTTTAATCAGATTTTATTCGTTTGTGTCCTAGAATTAAAGCCATATTTTTTTTGCTACAGAGCGTGAATGAAAGTTAAGCTTCAAAATGAGTTTTATCATTGACCACGGTCCTTTCCAATTTCTTACAACATCGACGACTTTTTTCCAAGCTTCACTTGATTTTTTTCGTTTATTCTGAAGTTTCCAGTTTCGTTTTGCCCGAGCAGGTCTCGACAGCAGTAGTGGAGCCCTACAACTCCATTCTGTTCACCCACACCACACTCGAGCACGCCGATGTTGCCTTCATGGTGGACAACGAAGCGATCTACGACTTGTGTCGTAAGGAACTCAACATCACCCGGCCCACCTACACCAACCTCAACAGAATTATTGGCCAGGTTGTGTCCAGGTGAGCTCTACATATACAATATCCCAAACCCCCTACACCAACCTCAACAGCATTATTGGTCAAGTTGTGGCCAGGTGAGAAAGTAAATACCCTAGGAAAAAGACTGTGAGACTGTTAGGTTACCTCAGCTATGGGTAGGCCTTCGAGGCTTCTATCATTGGTGCCCACTTCGCTTCTTCCACTTTCCTTCTTGGTTGTCTCTGCTTCATATTTTCTTCCTTGCTGTTGCTATGAGAAGAGTATTGTGTGTAGGAATGCAACTTGTACATAGATTCCTCATTCTGCATGAAATACACTAAATATTCCCCCTTTTGCGCTCATGAGATCGCCTATGTTATGGCTAAGGGTTTCTTGGACTAACAAATGCATAATGACAATGAGATAGTATTTCATGGTCATAGCTCAACAATATCGGTATTCCTCATATTTGATCAGTTATAATATTGTAGGGTTGTTGTTGAAAAAATATTTTTAGACATTATTTTTCTTTCATCAATTAACTCAGCCGAATTAATAGCAATGAATGCATTTGTATCAAACTGTTTTGAAGTGCTATTAACTTTAGTAAAAGTGTTCAGAATTTGAGCGTATAATTTGGGCTCAGTAGAAAATATTTAACCCGCGTAACCAAAAGGCGTCGATAACACGTCGAAGCGACTGGTAAATTAATTGCTCATTTTGAGTTGAGCAGCAGAAGTTTTCAATTTGCGCATTTTTCTATGCTGGCAAAAAAAAACGTCTTTCAATATTCTCGCTTAATATTTGTGAAATAAAACTGCACAGAACGTGACTTTGTAACAAGTGTTGTATCAAAACATGCCAGATAACAACTTTCGTTAATTATTTTTGTTCAATTTGGATCAGTATTCCCAATATTTTATCAGCGCCCACACGAACCACGCTCAAAATACTCAGAGTTCACGCACTAGCCTAAAGTTCCCATACTTGCTAAGGGTTCCATACCTGCTTATGGTTCCCATACCTGCTTAAAGTTCCCATACCTGCTTAGAGTTCCCATACTTGCTAAG
>JACJUY010003471.1:3850-42904 GCA_014220935.1 Platorchestia sp. MABIK
ACATAAATTCAAAGCTAAAAATATGAAAAATTAATGACACGACGAACGATTAAGCAGTGAATAAATATTAATAATTTAAAAACCAAATTTGAAAATTTCAACGGGTTCATGGAACCACCTAATTGAAAGTGTTCGTTTATTCACCTAATTTATCGTGACTATTAGTGATCAAATTTCAACAGGCCGATTGGATTAACTAATATTGCCCTCACATCAAAAAATATTATAAATAAACACAAATGTTTGCGCGTCTAAAGCACCGTCGTAACTTTGGTTAAAATGTTACAAACTATATTTCTTACCTTGTAAATTGTAAAGAGAAATTTGCTGCACTGTAAAATGTGCATGTTAATTATTTGTTCGCCGATAGCCGTTAGTTTCTCTTATCATTAAAGATTTTTTGTTTCTGTAATTATCGAAAACGCGCGGTATTTTCCACGATGTATTTACTGAAGGCAATTTCTTAAATGTTGCGAACCATATGAGTAGTGTGAATTAGAAAAATATATGTAGAAAGATTCGATGTATGATTTTTATGCGATGATAGAAGTGCAGCTGAACTGTGTAAATTCATTGGTTCATGTAGCAAATTCTAAAACTACATCCGCATTAATGTGTCTGATTCTAAAATTGAAAAGCAAGGCGAAAATCTCTGCACATATGGTCAATTTGTATTACCAAACTTAACAAAGGTTAGAGGAATAAAATTGAACGCTTACAACTCAACGGTTCATCACTGGCAAAAGCTCTGTGATAAAACAAAACAAACATGAGTAAATCAAAACTACAACACATGAAAGAAAACTGCAACATGCAAAAAAGTCGTAGATATACAACGCTAAAAATAAATACAAATGAAAACGCCAACAAATGATTACGTGTTTCGACGAGAACAGGAAAGGCACTTTAGGTGTCATTTAGAGGAGTTTAAAAGTGTATAAAGGCTCGAAGATGCGTTAATCAATCATGTGTGGGGTACTTGAGAGTATTTTTTAGATTTTCTGTTCACAGCATTAATGTCTGTTTATCATCGCCTTCAAAATTTTCTAAGTTTTTTAATTTGTTCAATTTGGTCAGTGATGTGAGAACTTAATCCTCTTTATGAGTGTTTGTATTTTTATGGATGAAGAGATGAACAGTAATATTTGTCATTTATGAGACTTCTCTTGCATGCATTCTCTTGCCTGGCATGCATCGCTATCCCAACAATCTCTTAAATGCCATTGTAATTATTGCTGGGTACATCTGCACGAGTTAATTGCTAAAAACTACAAGTGATAGTAGAGTGTTTAAATAGTGTAGGTGATTTAACTATCCTAATGCGATATTACACGTGATACAACGATTCTAACGCGATAGTGCAAGTTATGTAACAAGTATAACGATATATGCGTCTATTAGCGAATTTCAACATCCCTTCTTACACTCTCAAAAATTCATCCTTTTTTCTACACATTATTCTTCTGCATCTAATTATTATTATTCTGCATCTTATTTCATTCAAACAAATTTATACTTTAACCAATCTCCGCATTCCCATTCCGACATGTACACTAATAATATCCAAAGCTTTATTTTACTTCAATAATGTATTTTTTTCATTCGTTTTCTACACCAGCATTTTTAGTTCACCTCAACATTATCTCATCTTTTTCACTCCGCTTTAAAACCGACTCCTCCCCCCATCCCCCCCCCCCTACCCCTCCCTTACGCGCTCCAACGTGAAGTCTGGTAAGAAAAGTTTTGTTTAAACCAGATTTCATCACTTTGCACCTCGCATTTGGCAACTTTCTAAAGCTACCAGATGCTTGATGCACTCACTGTATTCCTCAAAATTCAAAAGCTTGGATTTAGCGTAGAAGAAACTGCACGTATTGTGGTAAGGTTAACTGAAAAACTTGTGCTTTGGATTACAACGTCAATAAAATTTCTGAAAATTATCGCGCAGGGTACCAGGTAAAGTTTGTATCCGAACCATCACTGAACGTCAGCGACGCCAAAGCACACTGCAACAAATGGGGCATGCGCCTGGCTACACCTTCCGACGCTGAATCGCTCGAGCTGCTGGCGAAGATTCACAAAGAGAAATACCCTCAGGGTCGAGGTACCGTATTATTCTGTTCTAATGCGTGCCTGCAGGTAGTATTGTTTATTAATACTACTGGTTCAGGTGTAATGACAGCTTCAATACGGGCTTGAAAAAAAAGCTGAAAAGCTAAATTTAAAAACATTTCTGAAGTCGAGGAGGAAAGACTAATATTAATTAGGGTTTGGAAGGAGTATGTTTTCAATTAAACATGGTTCAATACTTTAGTAATTGATAGCGAGTTCGCTGATGTTATGATGTTACTGCATTCTCGGTGATGAAACGAAAAGTAAAAATACCAACGTTAGCTCACACATACATATCACCGACGACACAAGTCTCTCACGAACCTTTAATGGAAAAAAATTAACACACATCCTTCAGAAAATGAAGGAATAATTTCAGACAGAATAACATCCAACATTCTAACATGGTTATCTTCCACATCTCGCAGGAGATTGGAACTACTGGGTGGACATAACCAAAACGAACGACAACAAGTGGATGTGGGGTGACAGGGTTGAGGTCACCGCTAAGGTGGGTGCAGACCCGTGGGCGCAAGGGTACCCCAATTGGGATTGGAAGTGCGGCAAGATGTCCGTACAAGACAACCTCAGGTTGAAGAATTGGTACTGTAACGATATTCGTCGATTCGTCTGCACTTTCTAAGCTCGTCTGGAAACCATCAACCATGGTGGACTTGTCAAAAAAACACGTCAACCATGGTGGACTTATTGAAAAAGAACGTCAACCATGGTGAAAATTTCGAAGATGTACGTCAACCATGATTTTTGTATTGGAATTCGGTGATAGAGATCTTGCAAATCTACACGAGGAAATATTAGCCATATTTTAATTTCAACATTGTCTTTGAGAATGTTGAGTTTATTTAGGATGTGGTGATGAATATCTCTAGTCTGCATAAGCGTCTTGAATACCTGATCCTTCAGGAAGCCAGCCCCAAAGGAAGAAGTTCAGGGCGTAAGATTGGGGCCAAACGGTGCCCAAAAATTTCTGCCCAACTATTCATTGCACAAACTGACCTGTGGCGTGGAGCGCCGTCCTGCATCGACCACACGCGTTGAAACCTTTTCTCTCATTCAGCCCTCAGTTGAGATACGAGTCCCCGAGTGGGGAGAGTTCAATATTCCTCACCATTCTAGTTGCCACCATAGTAGAAAGATTTAAACCTTCAAAAGTTTCGGTTAGTGAAACGAACTATCTCTCGAGAGATGTTTTTAAAAATGGTTTCGAGTTTCTGTTCGAGATGGTTGCACATTAAACAAGGCCTACGATTAAAAGTTTTTAGCTATCTCTATGCAAAAGTTAGTTATCTTTTTTAGCCAACTTTGTGAGCATATGATTTCACGACACCCATCACTTGATTAATCATTATTATATATCTTTTTAATTGTCAAAAGAAATTAGCTGCAGTAGCCGAGTGCACCACGTGGGGCGAATGTATCATGTCATATTTGTGAATATTCCTGAGGTTACTTCTTAAAGAACAATAAATGTTTATTGGAGGGAGTTGAAATATACAATTTATGTTTAATTACACCTAAGATATAACAGGACGACTTGATAAAAGATATATCAGCATTTCTTGATTGTGAAACATGCAATGTTGTTGATGATATATTTAATGAACTCAACCTACACGGCGCATCCATTGGCATGAAAGACTTTCCAGTGCCTGGACAATAAAATCCCAATGCGGGCAGACGAGCGCATGCCAACTTCCGGCACCATCAAAGCAACCAACTCAGGTGCCTACTTATCTTTTGACTCGTTTGTGTCTCTTGCTTACAAAATGTCAGAGGTGAGAACTTTAGTGAATCGAACGTTAAATACAATTCGGACCGGCAATGGAATCACAATGAATTAGATAGTTTGAAGCTAGTATGAGCGTCCAGTTTGCCTGCACTCCAGTCTCGTCTCTGCCGCTCATAAGTTCACAGCAGGGTGTTGTTCCGTATCTTTGTTGTAAGTCTTAGCATTGTTAGTTATGCTTCAGTGTGTACACCTCGTTTGGATATTTAATAGAAATGCATTTACTCTTGTGTGCTCCCTAAACCGAGTTTATACATTTTTTTTACTACGTGGTGACTACAGTTCGTAGACATCAAATGTTGATTGGAGGTACCTCGTTTGTTGAGGCCGTGGTGTCTTTTTACTGATAAATTGTTTGTTGTAGACAGTGATGCTGAAAATGTAGAAATTTTGCAATCTTCATATGTACTATGTAGTATGATTTAATGAATTGACCTTTATGAGTTTGAGGTAGCAACTTCTTCAAAGGTAGCAAAAAATGTTTGGTTTACCAAAGGAAGTCATAAAGATTTACAAATTTTCATTGCTTTTCTTAATACGGTAGACTAGGTATTGGTTGTAAAAAAATTATCGCGAATTTAATGATCGTTTTTTAGCAGTTTTTAGAAGTATATTCCTACAATCGTACTTTAGATTACTTTTTTTCAATTAGAACTAATAAAAACCTGCCGTAATTTCTTCACTAAATACGGT
This sequence comes from Platorchestia sp. MABIK, assembly GCA_014220935.1. NCBI lineage: Eukaryota > Metazoa > Arthropoda > Malacostraca > Amphipoda > Talitridae > Platorchestia > Platorchestia sp. MABIK. Next base: position 8,463 of record JACJUY010003471.1, read on the forward strand.
TTCATATGTTTGCACAGGTTTTCCTCTTCATATATTTTGCTTCACCTCATTTTCCAGAATAATGATGGATATATGCAAGTTGGGTCAAAAATCACTTTACCTCATTATACATTGATCAACCTGTGTCACGGTAGAGGAAACAAGGTAGGGTCAAACCAGTCTTTTTTCGTTGACGGTGTGGTTTGCTGACGTCACGGCAACGAACCAATAGCAGCGCTCATATTGCATCTAGTAGCACTGCTACCTCCAAATTTGGCTCCACTATTGGCCTAACGACATTGCGTTTGGGTGACGTCATAAAGTGTGCTTGAAATAAAGCCTTTCTATTGGCTAGCCGAACAAGAGGAGGTGTTTTTTCTCCCATAGAAATGACCCTACCTTGTTTCCTATACCGGGACCTGTGTTGTGGACACACGTTGAAAGAAGCAATTTCTTTGATCTGCTGCTTGGAGACCCGAGCAGGCGAGTAAAAGAGCAGGAAAATTTAGTGGCTTCAAAAACTTTTATGTAGTGAATATTATAAAAGGTCAAGTAATTTTTGTCCCCCACTGGATTATAGACATTGTACCAGCACTATAAATAAAAATTGACTATTATGAAGGTGATATTTGTATCCTTTCGAACACCAACAAGAAATTTGTTGCTTTCCTGCTAGGTTGGTGCGTCCGTCGCTGCTGCCGCCCTGTAAACTGGATACCTGAACACTACATCATGGCTTCAAATTCCTGTTTTTTCCTTCAAAGGAATTTATTTTGATTTAAGTTCATTTTAGAAGTTAAACAGTAACATAAAAAATTGCTAAACATAAAAATTAAAATCAAAAGAAAAGGAACATAGAGCAGTTTTTGCTGATGAATAGTAATTCAAACTTCAAAATAGCGGTCACTGGTGATGGCGAGGTAATGTGCGCTGGTAGTCGAATAACGTAAGGAATTTTCTGGGCAAACCCTATACAATATTCTTGTTTTGTAGATTGCGTAACGAAAACTGTAGGAAATCTTACCTTTTATAGTCCATATTACAATCTTTTCGAATGAAGGGGAATTTGTCAATTAATTGAAATTAACAAATTCCACATATTCAAAAATTAACATCCACTAAAATTGAACGAGCGATTTTTTATCTGAGTAGAGTAACTCTCAGCGTGGTTGAAGGTATAAAGAAGGCTTCATAGAAAAGATTTTCAACCATTTTACGATACCGTAGCGGTACAGCTGGCTCTTCAGGCGATACCCGACATTGTTCTACGACTTGTGATGTTCCTCTTGCAGGAGAGGTGAGTGTCGTAGCTGATTTGATTAATTCATTACCGCGATATGATGTCGCAACTGTACAAGAAAGGTGTTACTTGACAGCACTTGTAATGTGTGTCTACGTAAGCCTAGCAGTGAAAAAGCCTATGCCACACGGCCTCCCGCCTGAGTAAGCGTAAACCGAGTCAATCCATTGCCGGCAAACTAACTGATTTTTAAATAGAACTAACTAAAAACAGTCCAGCTAATTCAGGACTTGTTTTTTCTAACTAGCGGTCGTGTTTGAATGAAAAGTTTTCAATCTGAGCTGGCTGTGCTGAAAATTATAGTTTGATGTTTGAGATGGGTTCTTAAGCAACAAGGCAAATAGTGATCACATTCTCAGACTTGCTACCAACAGCTCGCGACTGTACAATTGCAAAATACTGATTGAAGTCTTTGAATGAAAACTACCGAAGGGTAATGTAGGATATCTCTATGAAAGATGAATTTCGAAAACAGAAGAGGTCCCAAAACTGATCCCTGAGGAGCGCTGTTATTGCTAATATACTGTATGGAATGTTTAATGTTCTTCACTAAAATTAATTTACGATTCGTCTGGTTTGCGTTAAAAATAACTTGAAATTATTGTTTATGATTAATTAATTCACTTATGTATCTAGAAAATATTATCTCATTGCTGTTACAAATGAGACTCGTGGATACTGTCATTTTAGGGCCACAATGAGTTCAGTGACGTCTAAGGCATCTCATCAAAACATTATTTTGAGGTATATGACCACGTTCAACCCAACACACTAAACTTACTCGTGTACTCAATCTACAAATTATGTTTTAATACAACATTTGATGATCAAGTCATCACTACATTTTAAATGAGCCATACGAAAACAGTACATCATTAAAAAAATGAAAATTTAAACCATGTATGAACAACTTCAATTTATCAATCGGAGCAACAACAATTAATACCACGTATGATGAACTCGATTCCTTCAATGCGTTAAACTGAAGTTCGATATTCAATTCAAATTTACAGAAAAGTTTGGTGAGCAATTTTGAAAATAGCAAACATTTACTGGACCGTGCTTTCATTTTGTCTCCCAATAAGTATTCATAAAAATTAAGTTAGTGACGGCAGGTCGATCAGCAGTATTATGCAAATCCCTTTAGTGATCGCAGGAACCGTGTTGGAGAATCAAAGAAAAATATTAATATCGGTACTCAATAATCACTTAATTTCTATAAGACGACTTTACGAAAGACCAATCTAAAATCACGGCAGCATGATTGAACGAACTTTAGGCTTGTAAACTCAAACTTCAAATGAACAAACGTAATAAATGACCTAAGAGCTTAAAACACAAAAAGTTAAAAAATCTCTTAACTCCCACTCCAAAGCGTTTCACATGAAACGTTCGATTCAATGTTCAAGTCCCATTTACGTCGCTGGGAGAACAGACAATGCTTCAACGAATGCTACTGCGTTGAGACCGAGCTTTGGAATAATAAGGAAGCATGAAGATACTTCTATTTCGCGTTAAAAGTTCGTGACGACTAGTTTGTGCAATGAATGATTGTTTGAGGTCTTTGTCGCTATCATTGGTCAATGTTTTATACATGAAATTACAAATGGAGAGTTTGTTGAGATCCAGAAGTTCAAATATCTTAAAGAATTTTTTTTAAACATCTGTATGAGCATTAAATTTTCTTTAACGGTCTGATGGCTTTTTTTTTGCAGAGTAAAGAGTACACTCGTTTGATTTTTTATCAGTTCTGTGCTATGCTTCTATTCCTTATTTTATGTCTGGTGAAATGAACGTTCGGTAAAATATTTGCGCAGCTTCTTCAAGCAATGCTTTTTTCATTTTATGGAGGATTTCAACGGATTTTGATAACTTAGTATGTACTAATATAAGCGATGTGCTCTTTGAAGGTCAGATTTTTATCAATTATAATGCCCATGATCTTACATGCAGTGGTTTCTTCGATTTCACGTTCGCCAATTTTAATGCGTGGAAGAAATAAATGTTTCTTCTATACGAATTTAATATATAATATTTTATCGATTTCAATGCTTATTTCATTCACTGTAAGATAAAGTAAAACCTTTTGGAGCTCGTTATTTATTCTTTCGGCAATTAGAACGACATTTTGTTTAGGAAGGACCGTAAATAGCTTGCTGTCATCGGCAAAAAGTATGAATTTAAAAAATGATGGAAATTTTACGATATCGTTGATAAAGATTGAAAGTAGGAGAGGCCCAAAGACAAATCCCTGTGAAACTCCATGATTAATTGTCTGTAGTTTCAATTGTGCATCGTCAATGAGAGCTTATTGCTTCCAATTTGTTAGGTATGATCTGAACCTATCATGAGTAACTCCTCTAATGCCATAACAGGGGAGTTTCGAGAGTAATGTGTCATTGTCCACACAATCGAATGTTTTTCGAAAAACAAGAAATACGGAGAAAACGAGCTTTCCATCAGCTACATTGGAATAAAGATATTGTAAATGATTTAATATAGCCTGTGCTGTTGATTTTTAAGAGCGGAAACTAGATTGTTTATCATAGAGAAATGATTTTGTTCAAAATTAAGATACATTTTTTAAAAACAATTTTCTCAAATTTTTCCACATAACTGATAGCACAGAGATAGGTCTAATACACCAAGTATCCGCATATAACATATAAGATGGAACGAAAGGCTAAATGGATTTCAATTGTAGTGACAGTGACGGTATTTAACATAAAGATCTTCAATATCTGAATTATTATCATATTTAGCAACACAGATAACACGAAAATTAAATCGGAGCAGCAAATTCGAAACGAGCGTGCGATAAAAAGAGATAGAAAGGAAGAAGGAAAACAAAAAACAAATCAAAGTTACAAGCTTGACGTGAGTCCATGGAAAGTCAGAAAAGGCGATTCAACGAGAAAAGAATGAGATAAATCGTGTTTGTTGAAGTCGAAATTATACGAATTTCAGCACTTGAGTGCGTAAAATACTAATTGCTAATAATTTCTTTCGAGGACATGCCGACATGTTGCAGCAATTAAGCGTTGATCAAGCTCTTCGGGCGTGTTGATTGCCCTAAGTCTTGGAGTTGCTTAGGAAGCGAGTCAAACTTTGACCCAGACTCATCCTTGGTTCGTCTTGTTTTTTGGTAAACACTTGGATTGAGCACTCTCTTTTTTGAGGGGACATCACACGATTTGTTCGATAAATTTTGGTAATGGTAGATTGAATTTACTCTTGGATGCGCATGGTGTGAGCAGGCACTCTTTTAGGTTAGATATTCATTGTTTCTAGCCAATATATGCTCTTTGTCTCGGAGCAAAAGAAGGAGCGTCCTCACAGCACGAGTTTTGACAGTACAAGTAAAGATAATTTGTTGCTCTATTTAACTCTTCGGTAGCTACACAAAACGAAGAAACTAAAATAAGCATCTACTCAAGTTCAACTCAATGAATAGTTGTGCGTACTTAATGATTTCATTCGGAGTGAGCTGTGTTACTGAACAGTAAATCGTGAGGATGAAAAGAAAAATTCGGCGAAATTACAGCATTTACCGCCAATTTCTTCGCAGCACTTTGGTGTCTAGATTTTTTTTGCACATCCGTGGCAGTCAAGGCTGCTCATTATAAACTCTTAGCCAATCAAGATCGTTCATCTCAGTTTTTCATTTTATGCGAGCAATCAGATGGTCGTTCAAATACACTTTACCATTATCGACAGCTCATCGTTGATGGACAGCCGAAAAATACTAACTCGAGTGTGGATCGTCCTGGCAGCCGGTGTGTGCCGCTGTGAAGTGAAGTTAGGCGAGGATAGGTTAGGGTAGTTGAGGTGAGGTTAAGTTAGATTAGGTTGGGCTGAGTTAGGTTAAGTTTGGTTTGTTAGATGAGGTTTGGTTAGGCTAGCCTAGGCAAAATAAAACAGGTGAAGTAACTATCTCAAGTAACTTTGGTCAGGTTTAGTTAGGATAGGTTAGGTCAGGTCAGGTGAGGTTCGGTCATGTCAGGTTAGGCTAGTTCAGAAGTAATTAAAACAGGTGAACTCAAGTTATCTCAGGTAAGTAAAAATATTATGCTATACTGTTGGGACTGAATTTACGGGACTAAGTGTTAAATGAGTAGCTTAGGCTTCTGCAAATAGGAAGAAATTCGGATTGAGTCAGGAGAGTTATTTTAGTTTTTTGTTGGTGAGGATACCCAATATTGCGTGGGATGTTAGGTTTAAGATAAGGTAAGGTTTGCTTGAGTGAGGAAAGATATTATCGAAATGTGTCACATTGAATCTCATGATTGTCTAACATGAAAAAATTTCCTTTTGTGTTTCCACCATCAAATCTGAGTTGATTTTGGAAAGAAATTTTCTTAACAAATCAAACGAGCCATTAGATTAATTAATGAGTTTGGATTGTGTGAAGTTACCTGAGGGCCATGGCATCAATGACATTGGTCTTATTTCATTCCAGCGTGTTATTAACATACTTTCCCAATTTGCTTAGCTGCTAATAAGGGAATAAAATACGAAATTCACGAACATTAAATGAACTACAAGAGACAGCCAACGAGTTGAAAAGTTTAAATTGAAGTATTGAGATTTCTTAGGCGCATTTTTGAGTCCTCTTCTTGTTTTGAAAAATTATGAATGCGAAGTTTTACATTTCCTGACTGTAGAATTCGTAAATCAAATGAAAATCATTTAGATTTTAATTCACGAGTGCTTCTTATTTGAGTGATAGCAATGCACAAATGCACAAAATATATTGCAGAGGCCACGTATAGGCTGTGTCACAGTGGGTGTAATAGAATTACTTTACACAACTGAATGAACATATCTGTTTATGAGAGTACATGTAGCTGCAAGTAAGAAATATTCTCGTTTAAACAACGAAAAGAATTCACAACGAAAACTTTTCAGACTTCACTCTAAATTTAGAGACCTTTCGAAAAAATAAAGCGCAATGGAAGCTTCGCAGCTCGAATCTCACATCGTACTGACTAAATACACGCTGCTGGGGCTGTGTGTGCACTTGTGTGCAGCCCTCGACGACCATTCGTTCTACGCGAGGCTGAAAATAAAGGGCATCGCTAAAAATTTTCCGCTATCGACGATATGTGTTAGAATTTGCGAGAATTTGTTGTTTTCTAATTGTAAATGTGGGATAAATTAGTGTTTCAACTGTATAGAAATATGAGGACCTGTTATTTTTACTGAGTGGAAATGTGTGAACATTTGTTGCCTGCTGTGTGGAAATGTAGATAGATGTTAATGTATGTTTACTGATTGGAAATATGTATCTACGTTCTATGTTTGCAAATTATAACTAATCAAACTCTAACTACAAAATTATTTAACTACTGCGCGTAGAATTTTCCAAATTCAGAACATAGTTGTCTGATATCTTTATACAGTTCGTTTACGAACATCAGTTTGGTACTTATAATAATAATTACGGCAGTAATTACCAAAGCAGCGATAAAATATTGAATATAGTCACGAGGGCAACATTATTCGATTATATTGATGCAGATGGCAATAATGGTAATGATCAGAGACCGCAATGATGCTAACACTAAAATTAACAATAATAATGATCTCATTTCCAATAAAAATAAAGATCGTAGCAGCGAAAATTAAAATTTCCATAGCTTTCATTTAAACCATAATCAGAGCAGCAATAAAAATGACAATGGCAGCAACAATAATTATGATCATAACAGTAATAACAAGTCCCAATGATTTGCTATCAATGTCTTTTGACATTGATAGACAATAACCAGGATTTGCTGCCTTGTGTTGACGAGGGGACCTCGGATGGAAGGTTGGCTCACCATCACACTAGGAGAGGATGTTCATTTGAACAGTTTCTTTCCAATTCACCAGAACGCATTCCACAGCATTGACTGTCTCAAACCAATTCCGGATATTTTATGTTGTGGCCGCTCAATAGAACAATCTATGGAACAATGATTGAACCTAACTTCAAAAGACATTGACTTTTTCACTTTATGGCCAATTTGTATTCAGATGTTGAATAAATTAGGGATATATAAGGGACCTCAATCATCCCTACTTCTGAACCCGACACATCTTCAATATGCTTCATTCCGTGAACTATTTTCCCATACAATTGTAACATTCATTATTGAGGATTGAATGATGCTTCTATGAATGACACTAGTTGCTGAAGAATAATACTGTAGGTTTTCAAATACTTTGTTTCTTGAACTAATTTCTCAACCAATTGATACATTCAGCACTGAATCCTGAATTATGACTCTATTCAAGGCGCTAGTTGCCCATGAATGATACCACAGATTTTTCGTTTTCCCTCATCTACAAAATAGGGTGAAAATACTTCCGTGTGACGCACACTTCGTTGATCGCTACGACCAATGCTTAAATCTCTTATTCGAAACCGCGATGTGCACTGAGCCTTACATCTTCCAGTGGTTGCGCTGACACTGCCTCTATTTTAATGAAAATTTATTAAAGTCATGCTTGCTTTTCTTACCAAAGGCGGCCAACAATTACGTAAGCCAGTCGTGAGCCTCCCTCAAATTCTGTCATAGAGCAACCCAAAGCGAATCTTTTTTTTACAAGTACCTTCACATTTTCGATTACATTACTATAACGGACACCTATTTCCACTGTATTCTCTTAATGTAATTTATAACACATGTTTTACGGTCCGCCCCGACATCTTGTGTTGGTAACACAAGCATCTCTTTGGCCATTTCTGAATCTGTGACCCTGGGCACAGGTGGGGCTGTTGTCAATAACTGAAAAGAATAAACCAGGAGCCGATTTCTTATTTCTTTTCGTTATCTCAGGCTCCCAAAATTTTTACGAAAAAGCATTTATGGTGCTAGTAACAGTTTTCTTCATTTGATGATATCCTGACAAAATCTTGTTGCACTATGCCTTTATGTAATAATATTGGCCATGCATTCGTCACAAATGATTATAATGACAGGAATACCAATTATAAACGTGACAGAAAAATAATACGGTGATGCTCATGACAGTATCAATCAAATACAATGAAAGCAAAATTAAACTCATGAACCGGGCAGGAATCGCATTAATAACGATCCTGACAGGGTTAATGACAATCGTCATCGGAAAAGCAAAAACGTTTACGTGATGTGCTATATGAGAATTATTTCGATAGGCCAGACGTCGGTCCTCTAACTCCCGTCACACAGTCCTGATAATGACACCCCCAGAGCAGGGGTTCTCAAAGTGGGGTCCGTAGACCCCCAGGGGTCCTTGGTACATTGGCAGAGGGTCCGTAAAATTTACTGAATTTAACTGTGCATTCAAATACGTATATATATGTGTAATGTATACATATTTACATATTCCTGAGGGGAACACATGTGAGGAGGTCGTCAGCTTATTTTCTGCAATAAAAGTGGTCCTTGGTTGAAAAACGTTTGAGAACGACTGCCCTGGAGCACCCTGCGGTCCGAACAGATGGCGTTTTTTCATTTTCTTCCTTTTTATTAGAGCTGAAGTTCGTTTGTAAGAACTGTTCTTAAAAAAGAGTTAATGCACATTGATGTTTGCACTTACAATTCACTCGTGCTAGTGCTAAAAATATAAAGGAATCAACTGCTACGCTATAAACATAAATTTACAGCCCTTATGTAGTGTTCAGGTACATACTGTATATATATATATGTACATACAGTTTACAGGGCAGCTGTAGCGACGGACGTACGAAGCGCGTCAGCGAGGAAGCCAGAAAGAGAGTGGTCGAATACACTTTATTTTGCATGTGCAATTAGGAAAATCACAAAGCCTGAGATACTGTGTGAAGATATATGGTCAGCGTGCGAGGTTCGTGCGCACATTGCAGACGGCTACCATGGCAAACCCCTGATCAATCAATGAAGACACATGAATTAATACTTTACCTGCTGCGTGAACCACATTTGGTCAATGAGGGAGTTTTCATTTTGCTACTGACCAACCACTAGTCACAAACTCAATTTTAAAAATACTTCATCCAAACCTAATGAAAACACAATCCACTTAATTATAATTAAGCATTTTCAACAATGCTTACCACAATTGGCTTTAAATTTGAGTTGAACATTAAACTTCAGTTATATCTGGCGTATTCAAAATTAATTACTGAAAACTCATCGCTCGGTACTGTGGTGTGTGGACGGCCACTCTGCAGTATGCAAGTCCGTTTTTCAGCAAAACTTCTACGTCAATTCTTATTTCGTTGTGTTTGTTGTGCTCATGATGTTTATTTCTGAAGGAAGAAAATTTTTAATAAGTGAGAACTTTTCTTTATTCTCCAATTAATATCACTTACTAATCTCTTTTTTTTACTGAGCCTGATCTTTTCTCAATTTGAATGATTGGTTCAGCTCTTTTCTGTCTTAGGTTAAAACACCTCTTCGTGACCAGTTTGCCTGTTCTTTCAAGAAAGTCCTGTGACAAAGAAGCCAGCAGTGAACTGTATTTTTGGTTGCATTGTAGCCTGAACGGACTGGATGTAATTTTTTGGTTGTAGTGAAAGGGTAAATTTCAAGTCAACGCATTTTTTAATCATCGACAAGCCTTACGAGACAATTTTGGGAAAGGGCGAAGGGGGAGTGACTTCCCAAGTGTCCGTATTTAATTATTGTCAACAAATTGCCATTTTTTTATTTTGTTCAACAAGTGGGGATCATTTCAGGTGAGTGTCACAACGCGTGCAAGGCGATCATCAGCTGCACGGCTGCAACGCACGTCGACGAGCCTGGAAATGAACCAAAATGTCTCATTTCTGAGACATCCGAGATTGTCAAGAACGACCTGGGACCCGGAACTGCCGACGTTCACACAACCATGATCAAGGGTGAAAGCTGCTGCTTAAGTCCCTTTTAAATTTGAATGTGGAATTTGCAATCTAAATTTGTCATTTTCAAACTTGCTTACAACTCACCGTCATTCGAACCTGAAATGAAGACTTAGATTAAATATTTTGAATTTAGACATTTTTTCTGCGTTTCCCATGTTAAATTAGGCTTAATTTTTGTTCAAATTTTATTTCTAAATTGGAATCTTAAATTCACAAAACATCCCAGGGGTATTTAGGCCTTTTACAAGACAAAATGTAAATTTTGAACTAAAAAAGCATACATATTAAGTCGTATGGGTGACTGTTCAATATGGTTTTTTTAAACCCGAGTCGTTAACTTTTGTAATTATATATTGGACGTAGAATAATTTAATTTCTGTTAAATCTAATATGTATCTCTCAAACGTGGCAGGTATCTGTAAAATCTAATCAGAATCTGATAAATCTTGTTGTTGTCTGTACCATGTAATATGTCTATTTAAATATTTAAATATTTGAAGGCATCCGTTGAGCCAAATATATATATTTTTCATTTGTAGTTATCGTTGTAAAATTTAATAGTTATATTTCAAATCTGATAGGTGTCTATTAAACCTGATAAGTGCTTGGTGATTCTAACAGATATATAGTAAACTTAGTTCGGATCTAAAAATAAAGGAGACATTTGAAAACGTGGCAGGTGTCTTTTACATGCATGTGGCATTAGTTGAATCTAGTAGGTGCATGGAAATCTGAACAGAATTGTTGAAATATTTAGGTAATGTTGTATATGGTTGGATACTTTTAAATCAATTAGATATCTGTTGAATCTAGGAGGTATCCACGAATCTAAAAGGTATTCTTCATTCGTATTAGGGAATTTAAAATGTATTAAGATACTTTTAAATTAACGAAGTATGCATCTAGAAGGTGTTATTTATTTCCAAAAGTGGATTTCAAACTTAGTGTTCTTAAATCTATGATGTATCTGTAAAATCTTGCAGGTACCTAAAAATCTATAATGTATCCTCCACTTGTTCATGGTGATTTCAAATGGTTTAAGATACTTAAAATCAATGAGGTATCAGTTGAATAAACGAGATACCTGTCAACAAATGACATGACCACCACAAACGCTGGTGCCAGCAGCCCAAATTGAGATAGGGAAGATGATGGAAGTATGTCTCGTACTCATTTAAGCAGAAAAAGAATGATAGCTTCTAAACAATTTGAGATTTCTCAGAAACAATTGTGCAACAGGATATCAACATAATAAATGGTGAAACTACCCGCGCCCTGAAGTGATAGTGCAAGTGATGTAACAATCCTCATGCGATAGCTGAAAAAGATTGATGATTTCTGTTAAGACCTTTCCTGCCTTATGTTCGCTTGTAGGATTCTAGCTTCAGGAAGGATAATAAATTGCAAAAATACACGAAAATTAAGTATTAAATCAAGGTTGTTTTACAAGATAGTTAATCCATTGTAGCCAACGGAATACGCAAAATTAGACTTCTTAGGTGTACGGAATGAAGTTCTAGAACAGTCTCAAAATTAACAGAAACAGTTAACACGAAATTGGGTCGTTTGCCAAGGAGTAACAGGTGAGTAAGGAGGAGACGTGTGCCTCCCTTCATACATTCGTGAGCCGAGACGCGTAAAAGCGCTCGTCGTGTCTGAGCAATCGCATTTTGACTGAGCTTTCCCCGCCGATACCACCGGACTCGCCAGCTCCGACCCCCAGTAAACTGATAGAAACGTTTCAGTCTTTCCTACCCTACCTGACGACAACGGTAGCTCCATCGCGAGGCGAACAGACGTGCGAGAGTGACGATCCAGCAGTATGGACGTCACAGGCACAAAGGAAGAAACAGAGTGAACGTCACCCGCCGCTAGGCTACTAATTAAGGTGACACAGACAGAGGGATTTACCTTTAGAAGTCAAGGTATTCTGAAACCACCTAATTCTCGCCAACAAATCCTAACAATTTCTAAAAAATTGAGGTATCTCAAAAAGAATTCGCAAGAAAATATGAGCAAGTGATGTAATTACACGTATTTTAAAGTGATAGTGAGAGTGTTGAAACAATCCTAATGCAATATTACACGTGATGCAACTATTCTAACGTGATGGTGCTAGTCATTCAGAAAACAAATTTAACGAAATACGCACATACTCAGGGCCTTTCAACATCCCTTCTTAAACTCTCATGAAATCATCACTTTTTCTACAAATTATTCATCTGCATCAAATTAATTACCAGTGTAATTTCACTGTTATTTTTTTCTGCATTTTCCATTCCTAAAAATATTTAAAGTGTTATTTTATTCCAACACTATCATTTTTCAATCAATTTCAACATCAATTATATTTACTTAACCTCAACTCTGTCTCATCTTTTCATTTGGCTTCAACGCCGACATTTTCCCCTCATTTCATCGCAAAGTCTGACAGGAAAAACACTGTTTCAAGAGGTTGCTCATTTGCCTACCCATCACCGTGCATTTGGCAACCATGTAAAGCTACCAGATGCTCGACGCAGTCATTTTATTCCACAAATTTCTAACTCTTCGATTTAGCGTAGCACGTAGTCGCAGTAGCGTAGTGTATTCAAGTTAACAGAAAAACTTTTGCTTTCGATTACGCTGTGACTAAAATTTCTGAAAATCTGCCCTCAGGGCACCAGATATAGGCTGGAGACAAGTATCTGAAGTTCAACGACGCCAAAAAATTCTACTACGACATGGGCATGAGCCTGGCCATCACAAAACTGTGCGCCGCTCCACTTTGCATGGAAGGTGGAAAATTACAATTTGGGGAAGAAAGAAACTGGCTACTCCTTCCGACGCTGCATCGCTCGACCTGCTGGCGAAGATTCACAAAGAGAAATATGGCAACAAACGAGGTACCGTATTACTCTGTTCTAATATGGGCCTGCAGGCAGTATTACGTATGAAAGACGTTCAACTTTACATTATTAATGGCTAACCACAGAAATTATTTCAAATCAACACTCACTTGAAGTAGGAATGATCAAGAATAAATACGGATCTGTTAGAAGTACTTTGAGAATTAAGGAGTTTTCAGTTTTTCAGGCATCGACATCGAGTTCTCTTATGTTATGTATCTGATCTAATAGACTTGAAAACCCAAAATTAGTTCATGGAAACAAAAACAGACTCCGCCCAATTTTCATGTACCTAGTGTAAAAAAGTAGATCCATATTTCAAAATTTATAATTTTTACCAACAACTTTTCGCAGACGACTAGATGTACTGGGTGGACCTAACCAAAGTCGACAACAATTGGAAGTGGGGTGACAGGGTTGAAGTCACCTCTGAGGTTGGGGTCTACCCGTGGGCACCTGGGTACCCCAGGTGTAGTGATTGCGGCATGGTGGAAGTGAGATCGATTTTCAGATAGTGGCCGGCCTACTGTGGGTCTGGTTATGGATTCGTCTGTACTGCTCGAGTTCGTGTTGCAACCACTTCAACCATGTTGTGCTAGGGTTGAATTGAAGGAGCAAATCAACCATTGTGCTCTCGAACAAAAAAACAGCTTCCTTAAAATTGACAGACTTCGCAGTTTTATCTGCGCCAGCTCTCTCCAGTGCCCACTCTACTGCCCACTCCAGTGCCCACTCCACTGCCCACTCCACTACCCACTCCAGTGCCCACTCTACTGCCCACTCCAGTGCCCACTCCACTGCCCACTCCACTACCCACTTCAGTGCCCACTCCACAGTACCACGCTACACTCAAGTTTCCCTACCCGCACGCTTCCCCCCAGCAGCTCTCATGTGTTCTATTTACTTAACTGTTTATTATCATTCAGTTCGTATGTGATTGTTGTGTGATTATTGCAGAACTAGTGAACGCACCTCGTCAAAAATGGCAACATTCAATTACCATTATAATGCACATAAATGTCTTAATTAAGTTTGTAATATAGAACAGCGTTGCTTTGCGTTTAAGTGACCAAAAAGGCTTCTCAAAGTTCAGACGTTTTGTTTCAAAATTTTATGAATTCACTAATACGAGTGTGAGCCAATTGTGAGTCTAAGTGAGCGTTCAAAGTGTCTTGATCTTTTTTCTACAATTTAGTCATGCACCTTAAAAGAGTTGATAATTGTTCCAACAAATAATTAAACTCCAAATGTATTTTTTCAAGGCATCTGCTTCAGAGCTCCTCTTCGGTGCCTGTAGTAACAAATGTAAATTTTGAAACATTCATTCATCAAGCTTTGCAAATTTTCCCTGCTTTTTCCATATGGTAGAGTCAATATTAAAGTATTTATGTTCAAACAATTTTGTAAGAAATATGAAATTATTGGTAACTTTTCGAAGCATATTTTGCCATCATACTTTAAATCAATTTCTTTCAAGTAGCACCAATAGAAAGACTACCGTACTATTTTCACTTACAAATACTGCTTCATTAGCTTGCACAAGTTTTCCTCTCGAAATCTTTTAGAACACCTCGTCCTCAAATATAATTAAACACATATGTAAGTTGGGCCAAAAATCACTCTACCTTTTTATACAATGATCAACACGTGTTTTGAACGCAGGCCGAAAGATCGAAATCTCCTTTCTGCTGCTTAGAGACCTGAGCTGGCGAGTTTAGGAGTAAGATCGAGAACTTAGCGTCTTCAACAGCTATTACAAAGTGAGTTTACGATAAGGTAAAGTAATTTTTGTCGTACACTAGATTATAGACATTGTACTGGCACTTTGAATAAATGTTAAAAAGTATAACATTGAAATTTGTATCCCTTCAAACATAACAAAAATTTGTTGCTTTCATGCTCGGTAGGCGCGTCCGTCGCTGCTGCCGCCCTGTAAACTGGATACCTGAACACTACATCATGGTTTCAAATTCCTGTTTTTCACATCGAATGAATTTAAATTGATTACATTTTGTTCTGTCGTTAGCCGAACACTAAAATTGAACGATCGAAAGAAGATAAGTAACGTAGAGCAGTTTTTACTGGTGAATTATAAAGCCAAGGAATTCAGGGCCAAGCGACGGAATAATTCCGTACGGCTCTAGTTGTGGGGATGTCGGGCTACAACCCACTCGGCACTCCGACCGTCTCAGGAATTGAAATACGAGAACAAGTAACAAGTTTAATTATTGCATTGAAGAAAAATAAATATCTTAACTTATGGCAAGTAAATGTAGGATGCCGGAAGAACAGTAATGGTGGGCGAGTAACGGCCACCGGACCCGTGCAGGATAGGGCACGCAGGACCCGTGAGCGAGACGAGGCAGGCAGGTGCACCAGGCCAGGCAACAAGCTAGTTAAGACTAGACGAGATGAAGACAAGAACCAATTGGAGTGTGGCTCCCCATGGCACAGGGTAAGTCCAGCCTGCGGACAAACACACCACTTTAGCACTGTCAGCGGCTAGCTAGAGTCAACCTCTAATTATCGGTGAGGGAAAGTCTCAAGAGCAGGTCTAAGGGAGCAGGCTACAAACGCGGTAAAATAGAGTAGATATAAACAATAAATGTAATAAACAAAATGATAAGATTAGACTGACTTACCAGCCAGTCCAAGCCTACACATTCGCAACAAAGGCGATCCAAAGAGCGGAAGGAAAAAGGCACCACCTAGCC
The DNA here is from genome assembly GCA_014220935.1 of Platorchestia sp. MABIK. Lineage (NCBI taxonomy): Eukaryota > Metazoa > Arthropoda > Malacostraca > Amphipoda > Talitridae > Platorchestia > Platorchestia sp. MABIK. The sequence continues at coordinate 24,198 of JACJUY010003471.1, forward strand.
TAAAGTTAAGGTAACGCGGAATATGTATAGAAAAGACACGGGTACAAATAACTGAGAAAGAAGATTATGAAATAAGATCAAGTTGACGTAGGCAGTAGTAAGTGCTGAAAGCGGAACGCAATGAACCGGAAAACAGATAGTACTTAAGATTACAAGCAATTAATTTCAACACAAAAAACGCCTACCTAACTCTTAGCACGGGCCCTCACATCACAAAAAGAAAAGACTGATGTAGACAACTTACTCGTCAGAAATGGTGACACTATCTAGTGATTATAATAGTTTAGTTCACCAGGGTTCTACGGTTCATGTCTAGAATAAAAAAATGAACAAATTAGAGACAGGGCTTAACTACGTGATATACAAAAACATAACAATAACACGTTAGAAGGAGACTACAGCAGGCTCCTTCTAAGATCACGACAAATGTACCACTCTGCGAAACATCGCAGGCTAAATAGAACAAAAATCTACGTCTTACGACGTCACTGGGAAGAAGAGTGGAAGGCCGGCAGCGTCGCCCCTACACCGCGGGTTTTATAGTAGAAACTTGGAAGAGGAATATGTAATTTAAAAGCCTGGAGAGGCATATCTAAAAGATGAATGAAATTTAAATTTTTGACGTTGCTTGAATAGGTTTACACAGTAAGGGAGTCAATATAGGGTGGTACATATTGCGCACAGGTCACTGAAGAATGGCCCAGCGGTTATTTCAGCTAACTGGAAATTCACACAGATTTGCCGACGGCACATTTGGTAAACAACGGTGCATAATTGCAAAAGAAACACCTTTTGATTGTACGTAGAACAAATCTAATCTACGGTATGACGCTCCATAACCTGATTAATTGGCCTGTTTCCTATTGTAACCAATGATTCAAGTTTGCAAGCGCTTGAAGTAAATGCGTGGTGTATGCTCCCGGCAGTCGCCGAAAGAGGTCACTGCACAACCGGCTATAGACCAGTGGCTGACCTGGAGTATCAGTCCGAGAGCTCATATGCATGTAAGAGGTCATTGCATGTGTGCGCGAGAATTGTCTGTGTGTTCCTAGGCAGTTATGGCTGCGGCAGCGATAGTTCTGTGCGACTGTGGGTCAGTTGGAGCCTTGAACAGAAAGTTTTCTGTGGGTTGGGCCGAAGCGAGGCAGCGGTGGGGATTGTAAGGGGATTGGACAGGTGGTTGTGAGGGGATTGGAGGAAACCACGAGTGGAGAGGTCGCAAGTGCAGAGGTGCACGAACAGCTGGGCTGTTGAAAAGGCTTGCTTGCACACGAGCAGCTGGGCTTCGAGTGTTTTCGAGATAAGCAAGTGCGATTGCAGCTGGGCTGCACGCACACGGTGTGTGTGCGTAGCTGGCTACGTTTTCGCCCTCAGTATAATTTTGTTTTTCAACCGCAGAATGCTGTCTCTCTGTACTCCCAGGTTTGAAAGTCAACTCCAAAAATCGCAATGACACTGAATGTTAACCTCTGAAGAGCCTCGGTACTGATTCAGGTAAGAAGGAGAAGACGGCGGAGATGGGGAAAGGATCTAACTGTGACATCACGTTGGGTCGACGGAGTCCTACCATGACAGAGTCCCGAAGGTAGACGAAATCAAATGGCAGCGCCCGCGGTCACTTCCCACAAAGAAGATAGAACCATTTGAGTAACACCATACTACGAGGAAGCTGTAGAAATGTCGAATAATCTAGATCTGGCGAGCGTGTAGTGTCTGCGTAGTAGCTATAACTGAGTCGAATCTTCTCAGAATGAGTGCCATGATGAGATTCGGAGTTAGACAGAGAATGAGACTTGAGGTAGCATTGAGGATGAGATTCTGAATAGGACTGCTGCAAGCCAGTCTTTTTCTTAAAGTTAGTTTCTATTTAGAACTATTCTGGTGAGTCAATATTGTAGAATAGGTAAAAATTAGAGTTTGAGTTGTGGGCTGTAGCTTAGTCTTTGAGCGGACTTATACTTGAGAAAGCCCACATTTTTAAGTACCAATTTTCAGAATTCAGCCTCCTTATTTTCACATCTCGCAGCACGATTCCAGGATAAGGTATCCACAAACAACGTCTGTGCAAAATTGTTTGCCCGTCTTCGATAAGTAATTGGGCTGGGTGATTAGAAAGCTGTGCAGCATTCCTAGAAAGCTGTGCAAGTTAAAAAAAGAGCTTCAGATTGAAGTCCCGCCAGACGAATTACCGACGACTCTATTTGTTAGAGACCTAGATCCAGCAAACGCTATTAATGGAAGCTTGTGAACACAAGAAGCTTGTGAACACAAGAAGCTTGTGAACACAAGAAGCTTGTGAACACAAAGATGGGAACGGTTGCTTGGAAACACTAAGTCGCAAACGACCGTTTGCGCTATAAATATTTCTGAGTCATCTGCGGCTCCTCGCGCTCGAGTAGTACAGTGTTGGACATATAATCAATGAGAGCACATTTAGAGAATTTATGGACATTCAGTGTCTTTGGCAGAGATCACAGTTACTCCAAACGTTCGTCGGAAGCAAATAGAAAGTTTCAACTGCAAACAGGAAGGTCGTTTCGCCGGAGATTGTATGGCTCAATGCAACGTGTAAGACCAATTTTAAGACACACCGCGAGGTCCCGAATCAAAAGCTCAACTTATGTTTCACAGCTATAGCGAAATAGGAGCTTGAACAAACGCACAATACCCGCTTAGCGGAAAAAGCTAGCAGCTCATATCGACAAATGTGGGGCAAAAGGGATCATAAATTTTTCGGTAAATGTCAATGCCTTGTGATTTTTTTTTCAATATTGGATCGGTGCGCTGCTTAATTAGGCCCTACACAATGGAGGAGTTTGTGTCGACTGGACTAAGCGGTGTTGAAATTTAGACAACCGATGTAAAATTAAGAGCAAAGAAGGGCGGGGAGATTGACGAGCGGGGAGGATTTCACTGAGAATTAAGTAGGGAGTAGCACGCGCTTAATGTGACTGGGGCTCAAACCGGTAATTAACCCAGATATGGGTCATTCGAGAAAAATTTGCTGAAACTCATAGGCAAAATTACGATCGATTTGACAGAGTCATACGGCGACCGGTTAATGGTAAATTGAAATTCATACCCCATCGGAAGAAGTGAGTGTGCCAACGGAAATATCATTGGTCAAATAGAAGATAAAAATGGGTATGCAAGAGTGTAATGTTTTCGCTGTGCAGTCGACGATAAGCGCCGACGAGTCTTCAGATGTAAAAATAACGAACTCAGCTATCTTTTTTTTCTTATTCCTTCTTACTCTGCGCAAAGTTAGCAAAGTATTTCAAATCACAAGTAACTCTAAATATCAGTAAATTAAACAAAATTAGCACACTGGCCCACTGTTCCATCGACGTCTACGGGCCAAAATTTTGTACATATTTGCTACTCATGAGTGAAATCCGGCTATCACAGCATCTGCATTTTATCCCATGTTACCATGTCCGGATAATGCTGAAGAGAATACCGAGAGGATGTGAAACTCGAGATATTTTTTGTTGTTGCTACTAGACTGTAACATGATTTCCCCTAAAACTTCTGTTAGAAAATTTAAAACTAGTTCATTTTTACGTTTTTCGAAGACTTTTCCCTTTTACTCGTTTTTTCATCAAGTATTTTCATACTATTACACTGAGCACGACTGTAATTTTCGATGTAGCAAAAGGAAGTTTGTTTTTGTGTTTATCATTTTATTTATATTGATTTTCAATACGGATATACACATGTTTATGAATATGTGTATGAGTAGGATATATGTGTACGCACGCACACATATATTACTATGTGTGTATGTGTGTATATATATGTGTCTACATTCACATATATATATATATTTATATATATACATATATATTTGTTTCTATTTCTTTTCTTTGTGTAAAAACAAAACCTCAAGGTCCGTTAGATTTCATTTAATGCTCTGGAACCAGTTAACACTGAACCATATCTCAGAAATAAATTTATATATATATATTGCACTTGCTAAATGATTCAAAAATAGATCTATCACTACCACAGAGGACGTTTCTGTGAATAGTGAAAATAAAAAATATACACAGACAAATGTAACAAAGCGCAATTTGAGCACATGCCTCATGAAAAAATTTCCTTTCTGCCCGTATGTTGAATAAGCTGTAAATTTCATTTTGCGTGAGTGTTTGTTGACGTGTTTCTAGATGAGCGCGTTTAGTTGCTCGATGTTTTTTTTATAAATTCTTGGTGAATGACTTTTCATCAGTACTTGATAATAATGTACGACCGTATTTCAATCTGTTTCAGGAGAGCGTTTTTTGTCTTTTCTTGCTTCGTTTCAACTAATAATTAAGGAATTCCGAAGAATTCTACGGCAGTATTTAAATTATTTGTAAGTTGTCAGCCATTTCTTGTTGTATAAAATATCCAATTGATAACATTTTGATTAAATTGGTCCCTGACATGGTTAATCTATTAGTACGCCCCGTATTGTTTCGTCAATTCGTGCGCCTCGAATAGTTTGTCTATTAGTGCGTCTCGTATGGGACGTTTATAAGGACGTTTTATATTGAGAAATTTTTAAAATCTAATTTGTTGCTATGCATCTCATGAATCAACTTTTTTGGAAATAAACGTTTATTTTTCATTTTTTTCTTATCTGCAACGGCAGCAGCGCGAAAGCTTGCAGGCTGTTCTGGGCAAGTATATAGCCGTTATCTTGATTTGTACCAACCGCCTTTTGGCACATTTGCCTTGACTTAGAAATGGGTCAAGGTTAGTTACTTTATGCACACACAAACAGAGCCGGCATTTTATAAAGAGGATCTCACCTGGCTTTTCCAATATGTGAAACAAGTGCACATAGTGCAGATGTGCCAATAGTCGGGCGGCGATGGCGCGAAGATTTAATTTGGTAGGGCCAGGCCCAACGATGTGAGGCGTGTGGCCCGGACCGAAGTAGGAAGCAGTCTGAGGTAACGGCGAGAAAATCTCGCCGTTACCTCGTCTCTCGTCGAAGCAGTATAGACGCATTTGAACTCGAGAACATTCGAGCAGTAATTAGTATATTACTTAGAGGCTCGATTTACTGTGGATGTGAGGATCCCTAATGCCATAGCTCTGTTTATTTTATTACAGTTCTACTTAGTTTTCTTGATAACTCGATTCTTTCAGTTTTTAGAATGAGGTTCTTTACTGCAGGAGTTTAATATAGTATTGAAATAGCCTACTTATTGCCTCATACGGCACAGTTATGATTGGAATCTCGACAAATTAAAAAGAACTTGGGAAAGTGCGATTTACTCCGTCGCAAATTGATGCTAAAGATACACCAATCGCTACCAAACAAATGACGTTGTCGCATGCTACTGGTGTTGTCATCCAAGAACATGTGTAAGATACGCTAGATATAAATGCAATCGAATTTTCAGTTAGCGCCATGACATCACTCGTCCTCTTCATTGTAAAGAAGGACTTAAACCACCGTTCCCGTTTCAACTTTAAACAAATTAATGAAGTTGTTTTTGCCAATAATTACCAGATACCCAAATAGAAATTATTTTAGAATCCTTAGAAGGTGTTCATTGTTTTTTGACCATGGGTCAAAAATCTAGCATTAGATGTTAATTATTTGAGAACAAACATTGGAAAAGAGAATATACTGTGTGTTGATTCAATTGACAAGTCTCGTTCTTTCTATGTCACCGCGGCCGAGTGGTTAAGAATGAGCTCTTCACGAGAAGGTGTCGACAGTTCGAATCCCGGCAGTGGCGCCCGGTGGTTCCTCCCTGTTGGGAAAAGGGAGAACTCAGCCACGATCCCCTCACTCTACCCAGGTGTCGGAAATAGATACCGGCTCGACCGGGGGTAACCGTCATTGCGTCCTGGTGTTTGTAATAAGCATTTGAAAAACCAATGTAGAAGATGATATATGTTAGGCTTGATTGGAATAAAACATCTTTTTTTTCTTTTTCGGTTGAGAGGTTTGATGAATTTCTTGTAACCCGGAATACTGCGTTCGTCCGATTCAGGGTATTGCACCACGGTAATTTGAGTCGACAAAAGTTCTTGGCTGTGTTTATCCGTCTCGTAACGAGCTAGCGTGCGAACTTTTTTGGAAACTGGAGCGACACTTTTGTTACCTCTTGTAACAATTATGGCGAAAACTGAGGGTTACTCACTAGAATTGAGTCGCCACAAATGAATCAGGTAAAATTATCGAAGGGTTAAGCAAGTAGTTTTATTGAAGCGATTAAACACTCATTTATTCCGCGCTCTTAAAATGTTAAAATAACCAAGTCGAAGTACAGCGATCTTGGCATCTAAATCAGAAAACACAAACTTCAAACTCAATTTAGCAATAATTAGAAAAGTTACTAGCGGTACCGGTACCTCAGAAAAGGCGGCACCAGTCAAGAACCACTCGTCGATCGCTAGAGAAGCTGGAAAAAATACATTAAGGGTTTCTTTTTTATTTAATAGTTTTAGGACATCCTAAAGTTTCATTTGAAGCCACTACACTGTGACGGTATGTCGGAGGTACACGGTGGGTCACCGGGCACCTCGGGTCGACTGCGCCGTCTGGTTAAAGCCTAATACGGGAAATTTTATGAAACAGGTCGCCTGCCAACGGACTTGTTAAAAATTGCAGCTCGAACGCCCGCCAGCCCCCTGTAGCACTTGTGGCTCTTCTCGAAGTCCGCAACGGATCGACGGACAGCACCGGACGGTCAGCAACGGACGGTCAGCAACGGACGGCCAGCAATGGACAGTCAGCGTCCAGCTGATTAAAAAACGGCTGGCACACTTGTGGCTGCTCTCTCGTTCCGCAACGGACGGTCAGCTTCTAGCTGACTACACGACGGCTGGCGCACTCGCTTACACTGCAGGTCAAAAAGGGGCACCGGTCAAGAACCACTCGTCGATCGCTAGGGAAGCTGGACAAAATATTAGGGTAAGAAAAGATGAAAGCGATGATGAATTCAAATAATGGTCAGATGAGAAAAATTCAACCATCAGATAATAGTACCTTGTAGCTAGAGCACGTTGAACCTGTTGATCCAGTCGGCTGGCGGACACAGGCCCCAAATGCATACTATATGGAAAGAGAAAGGAAAGATAAGGATATTAAAAGTTGACCAGCCAACAGTCAAAAGGTCAATTAATGAAGTGCAATCATACTCAGTTTTCACTAAGTTGACAAAAATTACACTATACCCACCTGGTGCCCTCAAAAAAATGGTGCCCTCAGTGTGTATACATGCAGAACAAAGTGGTGGATGACGATACCAATTAGACAAAATGTCAAGTAGAGTCAAGTAATTCAATAACAATTAAGATCAAGTGTCTCAAGGTTGACGACAGTCAAGTCGTCCCCCAGCAAAAACAAGTGCTAACAACACTTTTAAACAAGTCAGCTGGGAGAACGAACAATGAGACGAACTCAAGTAACGTGCAAACCAAATTAAAAACCCATACCCTAATTACCGAAACTATAGAAACTTTAAAGAACAATGATGAACGATACAATATAAACAAGGAAACGAACTCCAACGACTCCACAATCAAGCCCCTGCGAAGAACCATACGGTAAGATGATGAGTGGCGCCGACCAACCACCAGCGCTACACACGACCTCCCGTCCAGGGAGAAGGTCTGACAAGTACGGTACGACAAGAGGCAAGGAAAGGTCCGTTCAAGCCGATGGCAAGAGAGCGAATGTTGAAACTGGCTAAAAACCTCTCCGAGGAAACAAGTACATAGACAATGATGGTCTAATTTAAAAAAAAGTTCACCTCAAATAAACCCTGTAGGGATTTTTTTCCACAGTGTTTAATGCACATTCAGTTTACCCGACTCACAGGTTGAGGTTGAGTTTTTGTTTAGCATTTTATCAGGGATCTTAGTCAAATTGTTTCATAAAACGATGAAAATAAGAATCGTAATTAAACATAGCTGTAAATTACAGGCTGCTTTATATTCCTTGAATACTGTGGGTTCAGATTCCCATCCACGTACATTCAGTGTGAATGATTCAGATTGCAGCAATGTAATCAGTAACTGTAACTCTAAAGATATCAACATTCAAAACATATCTTCGTAAAAGAATATTAATTTATTCTGAAAACTCACTCTGTTTATCCAAACCATATGTAGATTCAAAAATCAAATTTCTAGTCGCATATTTAGGGAACTTCAGTATGTGACTAATCTGTGTAACATAGATATACTTCCATTAATCTTTTTAAAATATTAGACATTGATTAATATAGATCTAAACATTTTTTTAGACTATGACATTTATTCTAAACTAATAGTGACATATGATACCCTTTAATATCTATTTATCATTTCAAACTCTCTATCAAATCTTCACTTACGAAATTCACACTTATTAAACTCGCACAAATGCATCGCTAAGTGTTGATAGCCTTGACGGTATCCTCTTTTTTCTTTTACATGTACGGGGGAACACTTTGATCTACAACATAGGTGTTTTTCCGCTCTACTGACCATCTCTCTCAAACTGTTCTAAGAGATCTTGATGCCTCTCTATCCTAGGATGGCTTCTGATTTTTCATTTTGTGTTAGGTGACCAATAGCTTTTTCTCCATAGTTGCGCCATCGTCAGGTCCAATCAGAACAACTTTATTTGGGTAAGTTCCACCTCATCGACAAATCTCTCTGCCAAGTCTCCTTTCATTCAAAACACTCCTCTCACCATGAGTTGTGATACGAGTTGCTCGTGAGGTTGAAAGAGAACATCGTACAGGACACATCGCCCAATTACACTTCATTCAAGCACAGGTAAGGACGGAACGGTAAAATCCTGTGGAAGTTAATTAGTGAGCAATAAATTTAGAGCTGTCATAATTCCGTCATCTAAGGACAATCTCAGCGCAACATTTCAAGGGGGGGGCCAAGGCCTCCGTGGAAACTCTTTCAGTAATTGTTTCAGGGCATGATGGACAGACGAAAAGACTGTCACAAATCTCATCTTGGTGTAGATTGAATGTCTGAAATTATTGCCGAGGTGAGCAAAATTAACAAATAATTGGCAATATAATCTCCTAAAATTGCCTGTGTTAATCAAAATCTATTCGAAAAACATTCTATTTAATCACAAAATTCTTGATCTGGACACGACAAGAAATTATTTACTATACTGTTGTCACGAGACGTGCTTAGACCTCCCCATTGAAGTAATTTAAACCTTCAAATAGTAAGAGAAGACAGCGTAAATGTTAGAGACGAAATGTACACAGCAAGAGAAAATGAAAGACAGATGGAAATAAGAGACAGGGCGTATTCTACTTACACTGCACACTTTTGTTCAACGTAGGGGAATCAGGACCTCTATAAAATTTACTGCTTGGTATTTAAAATCGAAGAAAACGTCTCAATAACTCTGTGGAAAAATCGTAAAATGGAAACAATCACATGAAGTATGAAGAAAACAAATTTCCCACAAATAATGACAATCACTAGTTCGGCCTCGATCGAACACACTTTCACTGTATTCGATGATTGCACCGGTAGGCCGCATGGTTCTTGTTAGCCCTTTTATGCCACACAGTATGGACTTTTCTAGAGGCATAACCCTTCGAATGGGGACTTGATCTGCGGCCCACTTTCTCTATATTCTGCCTGCATCCGAGGCCAGCCAGCGTCTTGCCCCTCGTAGGCATTTATACAACGTGTCGCGTTACTGTCTTCTCACCTGACGCCCTCGCCTGCAGTTTTTAATGATCCCGTAATGAAGTCCCGTACCCGGTTATGAAGTCTGTGCTACCGCCTCCTTCTCTTGCATCTTGATGCTCGTCTTGTCCTCGCACTCAAGCTCTCGATGTGAACTTCCGCTGTGAGAGGGCCCTCCCTGCTTGGGGACAATACTTGCTTTAGAGTTTAATTTTCCCTCTTGATTTAACCCCAGCAATCAAAAGTTTATTGGCAAATTCAAACGAAGCTGTGATACTCATTTTGACTGGTATACACATTTAATTTGAATTACGACTGCAAATGTCGCACTCACTAATGAAAAACACAACAGGAATCAGCCCTGAATTAATTGAAAGCGTGAACGAAGTTAACCCCCCCTGAGTAATTCACATTGGCGTCACAAATCCTCTCCGGATTTTATGACAAACTCTGAGAATAACATTTCCCTCAATGTGCGATATACAAAAAAACTTCCCAACCATTCACTCCCTGAATTAAGCCCTCACAATAATCTAGTTAATTACGTACCTCTCCATTTAAGGGAATATTGGGTTTACATTTCGTTTTGCGTAACGTTCGCGTGATACATCAACAAGTCGCGCAAGAAGACTCGTTTAATACGAACTCCTTGCTTAAATACGTCACCCCTCGTTTCTTCTTGAATGTTCCCGAATTTTCTCCCGCGGTAATTCTTTTGCTCTGGTTGGCGCTTTCATGTGCGTCCCAGGTGTTACTCCGTATTGTACATGTTTTTTTAGCATATTGATGACCCAGATATTTTCAATATTGTAAACATTTAACTTATCTTCCAAGCTTCAATTATGTCCACAAAATCTACACAAAGTCTGTTTAGTTACTCCCATCTCACTTTAAAGAGGCATCTAACCCCGTCTCACCTCTGCAACAACCCATCCTGTCTACCCCAAGTCTGTCCGCACCTCCCTATCGAAGCCGTTTTCGCGAGTTACCGCCTGACCGTTGTTCCTGAACATTTTCCACTTTATTTTGAATCATTATACAGACGTTCATCATGGTTAATTTGACCCTACATTTGAAAAGTACGTATGACACTGGTACTGGGAACTTGGTGCGTAAAATAAACTGCTAGCATCTCACGCAGGTCTAACCGGGCTCAAAAATCTATGGTGAGAATGGATCTATAGGATTCACAAGGTACCATGGGGGATAGGGTTCAATGGGGTTTCTAGTTAAGAAGGGTGGGATGTAATATAGTGTAAAATGTAAATTACTATCTAGAGACATTTTTGGCAACACTTCGGAAGTCGAAGGAGCTCGCTAGCCAATTGTTCCCTGGCCTTAGTATTGTCAACAGTTCACGACGGCCAATTGTGTCAATTATTTAAGGTTGACTCAAGACAATACTACCTCTATTCACTCATGTACTTTAACCTATCTATGCTACATGCTTATGTTCCTTCTCCTTTCTTCTCTTCTCGGTATAAACCTTGATAAGAGTTACACCGAGCTAGGAGGATATGGTGGAGATGAGTGAATATTGTCAACCTTGTGTCTGTTTGTAGAGTGGTGTACTATCCCCTTTTATTGTGATCATTTGTTACTGAAGCGCAGTATTAAACTGTGATAGGCTACTATTGCAGCTAACAATAATTAACATTCATACTATGCTAGAGTAGGATTGTTGTATACCGAAGAATTTTCCCACTTATTTTAATTTTCACAACTAATTTCGAGACTTTCGAAAATGTTTTGAAGCCGTAATCAAAAATGAGATTTATGGGAACATCGAACGTTCTTCAAGAAAAGACACTAACCGAGTGCGCTTAGTGAACGAAAATACACAATGAAAAACGAGGCTATTGCATCACCTCCTATTATATTCAAGTAGGTGCGTTTTGTTTGTCATGTGCAGCTGAGATCCGACGACGCTGGTAGGTTTGGTCAACAAGCCTGAAATGTTTGCTCTGATGGTTATTCAGGTGTTTGGGCAGAATGGTCTGCAAGGCGTACTTTAATTGTGGCATATGAGACAAGGACAAGGAATGGGCTCTTCATGTGTGTTGGCTTACATGTGTGAAGAAATTAAGCCCCTGGCTGGTTTGCTCATTTCAAATTTGGCTAAACAATTTGTTTCTCTTTCTTTGCTGCAGTACAGCCTGGAAATGCTTCCTGACAAAAATTGAACTGATTAGATAGATCATTCTGCTCAAGCCAAATCATTGGCCCACCAAACTTTGAATATTGGTTCCTGCAATCCAGGGGCTCAATTTCACACCTGTAAGCAGCACACATGAGGAGCTAATGACTTGTCAGGGTCTCTTATGTCTCTTATGTCACTGTAAACGAACAACTTGTAAAATTTCGTTATACAGCGTGTAATGAAGCGCTTTTCTTCAGTAAATGTAAATTCCTCGCATGTGTAGCAGTCTCTGTTTGGATATTTTTGCACTCTTTTCACTCATTGTTAAAACAAATGCAATTTTAAAGAACACAGAAAATAAAACACAAGCTTTGAAATATGATGTATTAAGTGATATATTCAATCAAAACTAAGCCCTCAATAATAAATTTACGCAACACTCAAAATAAGTGAAGAGATCTGTGTTCATTTTTATTTGCAAAATGGCCTGGGAAATCCGTTTACATCTTCTTCTGATGAATTTCTCTACAGTGACAACTCTGTAAAAGCCATGCCTAATTGAAGAAATGAACAGCAAAAAATGGATTTCCCATGTGATTACGCAAATAAAAGTGGCCACAGATCTTATGTACTTTTTTGAGTGTTGCACAGTGTTATGAATTTAGAGAAAGAAGTACATTTGGGAGTATCATTGATGAACATCAAAAACAAGAGATGTTCCAAAACCAATCCTTGCAGAACCTCATGGTAAGTATCGAGAAATTCCGAAAGGAAGTTAGTAATTACTACAAATTGTTTATAATTCGACATTTGTGATTAAAAGCATCTTTGAGAGTCTCCTTAACTCCGTAACGCTACAGCTTGGAAAAATACATCTTTTCATGGACACATTCAAACACATTGTGTTGGTGTAGAAGTGCAAAAAAATATTATTTTCAATTTGTTGAACGTTTATTTCATAATTGGCAGGACAGAAACTGATTTTAATTATTGACAATATTTGATCTCTATTTCTGAAATTATGAGATACTCGGGGAATTTTCAGACTTTCAATCATTAGAAATACCTAAAGACAATGATGAATGATTAATGGATGCTGAGATTGTTCGAAATAAAAATCCACTCCGTATATTGAAACTTTTACTGAGAGTGATTTCAATCCATTAACTTATTAAATATTTTTTTTCCTGTAAAAAAAGGAAAGTTTTGCACTGCAACGGCAGAGTTCAAGGAGCTCCATGCGTTGGACGGTGTAATTGCGTCTTCAGGTTTTAGTTCTTCAGATCAGCGACGACATGGTACAGTAGACAAATGTTAAATACTGTTGGGAGTTCCACAAATACGCAAGGAAATAACGAAACGATTGGATAGTCGTGACCAGATAATGTGAATGACAATTCTAGGATCAAGAAGGTATGTTTATTTGCTGTACAATTTATTGGGCATTTATTTGAATTAAAGTTTCTCTTCTGACAGAAGTAATTTGAAAGGCTAAGGGAAAATAAGATAGGTTCTGATGATCGGAGAGGTAATTTCAACATCTACTGAGTGTCGCGAACGATTATCAGAGTGATACAACCAACGGGAAATCACACCCCCTCATATATTCACCAAGTTCCCAGTTAATTAAAAACGTGCAAATAAGAATACAAACTGTTTATACAAATCATTCTTTAAGAATGTGAGCAGAGACGTCTTGTTAAAGAAAATTTTGCTTCTAAAGTATTTTCATAAGCACTTTCGAACATTCTAAAATATTCCTTTCCAAGAGAGAACTTCTGATGTAGGTATTAATTTAAGAAGGAAATCAGAATAAATCCTCTACTCTACCGAACCCCAACATCTGGCTCATTTTACTCGTCCATCATTTCTGCCTTGCCAATGCACGTTACCACGATCTTTCTTATTTCTTCGATAGCCCCGTCATAGTCAGAGTTGTTAACTCTGTCTAGAGCCGCCTGAAGTTGGCTCAGAGGTTCATCATAGATAGGATTATTTCTATTCATAGTAAATTGAATGACTGATGACAATGTGATCTTCAAACCTTGTAGATCATTTGACTCGAACTTCATCAAGACAAGTTTAATGTCAATCGAAAAATCGTACTCAAAACCACATGGGCGCGTTAAAAACTCCACGATCTCGACCGAAGCAGAAGTTGTTACCCCAGAAGCGTATAAGTTAGCCACTTTTTCAAAAAATTCTCTATCTTCATCACTGAGAGGCGGTTGTCTATTTTGTATTCGTTCCCAAAAGGCGTTGTACGCATTCATCTCTGAAACTGAATCTACGGGCATTAGGTCATACACCTCCAAAAGTTGGGTGTAGATTGAGTCGCCCGACTGAGCGTCACTCGGGGGTTGCGCCTCACTCGTGGCGCAGCCCGCCAGGAGTGAGATGATGCGGGTCACGGCGTCTTCTGTAGACTCAGCATGAAAGGCGTCAATGATCCATTGGAGCTCATTTTGGGTTGCTGGGTTAAGGACTTCAGCATTCAAACGTAGTTCGATTACAATCCTTGCAGCAGCAAAATTCCCAACTGAAACTGCGAGCAGTGATGAAATCAGAGCGTCTTCGACAGGCGAAGTCAGCGTGTTGTTGGCGCTGCGCACAAATGCAGTCAACATGTAGACCAGATATTTTGATGATCTCCCTGAGAGGAGAGACTGCAAGATGAAGCTTACATTGCTCAGTAAGCCATTCAAAAGGCCAGTTGACTGATAAATTGTACTAATGTACCAGTCAATTAGTGCATCATAGGCGGCTCGCACCTGTCCATCTGCAATTGCTGACATAATTTGCACAAGTAGATTCTGGCCTTCACACTCCAGTCCAGAGACACTGCCGGAACCTGAGCCGAGTTGACGAACTTGCTCAGTGTCTATCATCTGACGCTGTTCACCACGCAGGGTTGTGTCCGTCATCATACTCCTGAAGCAGTGGATCCTGGAAAAATACACGTTCATTCCTTAGTTACAAGCCGAAATGATAAAAGAGCCCCTATTCTTTTTTATTGACATGTGTAAACCATTGACCTCAAAGTACGTTAGTCGTTCCTCACTGGGATTTCAAATACTGTTGGTTAGATATTACACGAAATAGTCCACCTAGATATATGTAGAAAACGAAACATCTTCAATTTAAAAAAGCTCGTTACTTCTGCATGGATGTAAATCCTGTAAATTACCTGGCCACCAACATCACCCTCATCACCTGGCCACCAACATCACCCGGCCACCAACATCACCCCTATCACCCGACCACCAACATCACCCTCATCACCCGGCCACCAACAACACCCTCATCCCCCGGCCACCAACATCACCCCCATCACCCGGCCACCAACACCACCAACATCTCACCTCTCCCCAATTTCAGCTCGGTCCATGTGGGCTGTGCTGCCGAAGGCGCGCTGCACGCAGCTCACCAACTCAGCGGCATCGACAGCGCCGTCACTGTCAGCATCGCAGGCTCGGAGGGCGCCGGCGTCAGCGCGAGCTGACGGCTCCAGGGAGGGCAACAAGCGGGCCCGCATTGCGGCGCAGGCGTCTGGGGCAAAGTTCGTTGCCAATCGCGCAAAATGTCGAAGAAAGCGCACAACTAGGTTTAGTGCCGAAGTTTTCTTCAATTAATATGGCAGAAATGGTAAAGACAGTTTACAATCCAAATTTGATCGAGGACAAAAAAAAGCATTTTAAAATAGTAGCGCACGTAAAATAACATCTTTTAAAATTTGATGCGTTATCAACCGAAATTTTGATTACTAATTTTTATGCGAGAAACCATTTTCAGAATTTGTGTGTACAAATTAAATATTCGAAACTTTGCTTGATATAAGTATTAAATGTTGTTCTAGTAGGCATCCCTCGCACACTGATATAGAATAGCTCAAGCAAGTATTTGATAATAATAAATGACCTTTTGAGCTCACGTAAAAATTAGGAAAATTTGTTACCCCAGCACTTTGAGCTAAATTTCATTTTAGTTCAAATATTTTGTTGACTGTGAGCTGTCTAAGCTCTCAATTTTGAATTGACGTTAAGTAAAATATTCAAAATTTTTTCATATTAACTCATTCAGCCTAGATCCCGCCATCTAGTCCTGCATTACTCGAAAAAATTTGCAAATTATTCCGTTTTTGAACATCATGGTATTTTTTACATGTATTCTCTATTCATCTTTCCTTCCAATCATCGATAGAATAGTATACTTTGGAATAATTTTAGGCTCTAAAGCAATACCGTATGTGAGAAATTAAAAACGTGTTCCAATGCGTGTGCTACAACATGCGAACGTTGGCCACAGCCCTCATCACATACACTGCACCTGCTTTCAGTGTCACCGCTACCACAGCAGAATGTACGGAGCTTCCATGTAGACAGGAAATAGTGTCAATTGTAATGCTTCCCATAGAATGTCATACGCAGCAGTCATATCATCTAATGGCTTCGACAGTCTCCAATCCTTGCTGCTCACCACTTTCTTCTCGTTCAAACAATAAAGAAAAACAGCGATCATTCCATCAATGCTAATCACACATCGGATGATTACCTGTTGTTTATAGGTTGTCTGTGGTGAGGTGGTCATGATGTTCGGGTTTTCAATTCAAAAACGGTGATTAATAGTTACAAGATTCTTTCGCTCTACTTTCATTCCTATTTTTCATTTTTCATAGATTGCAGAATTCGAGTCAGACTTCCTGAAAAATAACTTTCATTAGCACTGGAAAATCAACTCGAGAGTTTTGTTTTGAAACTAATTTAAATATCATAACGGTACGTAGAACAATAGCGCGGTAGTAAAATGGCGAACTCGAGTTATCTCTTGGAAATTGTGGAAAGCTTGATATTTTGAATGATAGGTCAAACTCTCGTAGAAGAAAATAAAGGAAAAAATTCGATGTTCATCCACGCAAAAAGTTAATAGTAAATTTTGTAGAAGTCAACGAATAATTCTCTAAAGAACAGTGCGTCGAAAGTGAATTAAAATAAAATGAAGCGAATACAAACCCGCAAAGAAAC
The DNA here is from genome assembly GCA_014220935.1 of Platorchestia sp. MABIK. Lineage (NCBI taxonomy): Eukaryota > Metazoa > Arthropoda > Malacostraca > Amphipoda > Talitridae > Platorchestia > Platorchestia sp. MABIK. The sequence continues at coordinate 41,022 of JACJUY010003471.1, forward strand.
CAACAGAGTTAGCCACAAACCGGCTCGAGAAAACCGAGATGCGACAGTTGACGATTGGAAGCATGAAACGTAGCCGATGAGTACAGGCTCATCGTTTTCCAGAACAATAGGCTTGTGCGGGTATGGAGACAGCGGCATAAAACTTTGGATCTACGTATCTCGCACCGTCACATTTTTAATGCGTTTGAAGATGATGGACGTGGGCGTGGATCTACCACTTTGCAATTGCAAAAAACACTCCTAGGACTTTTTACAAGTACTTTCAGACCACGTTCATCCTCCCATAGAGTTTTCTCTTGGCGTTAACGTTAGTTTCCAGAACGGCTATGGTGGCATCTACAGGGGAACATTCTAGATTGGTTCATTATGAATGAAAAGACACTTGAACGCAGGAATGGCCTCCAAAATTTCCTTATTTGAAACCCATTAGAAACTTTGGGGCATGAATTTGAAAGAAACTTGTATTACTCCTCTTCCTATACACCAACATTGACCAGTTTGTTAGAGTACTTCAATTATGCCCAAATCGAAAGATCCAAAATATAAATCTACAGGAGATCCAAAGTCTTGCACAATCAAAGTTTGGTAAAATGAAAGATGTCATTTGAGCTAAAAGCAGTCCAATTGTTTATCAATAAATTTCTGAACCATGCGATTTTCAACAACTTAGTGTATTTTCTAACGTACTTATATACATTTAAAGTATTTAGCATTGGTTGCATTACGTTACAATTACCATTCCATGGAATGAATATAGAAAGCGTTCGACTTGAATCTACTGTATTTAGAAAGAAATAAATGACTCCAATCTTACATACGATTTAACTGAAATTCTAAAAATTGTGAACTGAATGTAATGGTACTGTACATGCAACGCCTGACTCAGCCATTACTGAGCTAAGATTGGACTTCCGTACACTCGGTCTTCACTCACCGCGTTGAGACAATTGGTCAATAACCCAACTCACATGAACGTCTGAGAACAGCCTGAACTCCATGAGATCAGAAAATGTTCAGCATGCATGGCCTCACCTTCTGCTGGCTTGCTGACCTGGAAAGGTTAGAAGTTGGTCATTAATGCGTGACATACAAATGTTCTCGATTGTATGAGATGGTTGAACGTATATTATATATGCTACATATCAAGGTGTAAAAAAAAGATGTGTCATCAACAAAAAAAATTGTAGGCACTGCGATGTAATTGAAAAATTAATTTGTTTGCTCTACGAATAACCATTTTATTCATTTAGTGTAGCTGAAAACAAATGGGAAAAATGCAACCTAGTTCATGTGTGGTTAAAAGTAAAAATTTGTCACACAAAATTGTTTCTGAATGTTTATATGAAACAGCCATTAGATGGTAGAAATAGGCAACATTACGACTTGCTGAGTTAGGACTGCATTCAAGATTTTTACTAAAAATTCAGGTGCTGTACGACTAATTAAAGATTATTTTATTCTTTTTAAGACAATCTGCTTCTTTCTCAGAAATTATATAGAAACCACAGCTTTTATTGAAGCTTGGACACTCACCGCCAAGGCGACGCAGCAGCCAATCACCAGCAATTGCAACTGTTGGCAGGAAATTATTGGGGTGTTATTGGCAGGCAACGTGAATGTTTTGTGAGGGAGTGTACGGACAGGAAATTATTGGGGTGTTATTGGCAGGCAACGTGAATGTTTTCTGAGGGTGTGTACGGACAGGAAATTATTGGGGTGTTATTGGCAGGTAACATGAATGTTTTGTGAGGGAGTGTACGGACAGGAAATTATCTGGGTGTTATTGGCAGGTAACATGAATGTTTTGTGAGGGTATGTACGGACAGGAAATTATTGGGGTGTTATTGGCAGGCAACATGAATGTTTTGTAAGGGAGTGTACGG